>CAEGAE010090265.1:0-16868 GCA_903067095.1 Girardinus metallicus | reverse complement strand
ACCTTGAGCTAAACGCCGCTAACACCGTGGAGCTCCAGTATCCAACTTGAAGCTGACGTCACTGTCGTATCAACGCATGCGCGATCTGATTTCCAAATTATGCCCCGCCTCTTCCGTGACAACTCTCTGACATACGACAGGTGAGTATATTTTATTAGATTATATGTGCAATCTTAGTCTTTTATGTATGCGTGTGTGATATTTTTGTAGTGTACATGCGCAATTTTAGTATTTTGTGTGTGTGAGAGAGAAAAATTGCATATGTATGACATTTTAATAGTATATATGTGCAATTTAAATATTTTGTTTGTGTGTATTAGTTTTTAGTAGTGTGTGAGAGATAAAACATAGTTTTCGTCAAACTTCTCTCATAGAGCAAAATAGGGCAGCATTCAGTTTTTAGACCCTTGCAGAGGCTGACCAGATCGGTGGATAAGATTGACTGCACATGTAAGTATCGGCTGATCACCTGTCTCCCAAAATTAAGAAAATCAAGACTGATTTATCAGCGCATCCTTGTGAAATAGCAATTATCACAATTTCAATGTGTTTAATATAGTCAGTGGAAGGAGCTGCTTAAATGCAATGCTTGGTAGCCTGTTACACTTTAGGTGCCATATATTGATTTTTTGAAAATCTCATTACTTTATTGTACATCTGACCGTTTCAGGGCATATAGATGGACTTTGAATTTCCTATCCAATACAGATCTCAGTGACCAAATTCACGGAAAGTGGGGGAGTACGGTTTGGAAAAGACAGAGACATTCAGAACATATGTATCAGTGGTTATTAATACCATGACTGCAATATTTAATGATGACAACTTTTGGCAACTAAATCAATTATGGTCATCTTTAGAGCAGAAACTAATTTTGTCAATACCTCACTTTTTAAGAAACTGCTAGGTCAGGAAAAAGTGCCATCTGTGGAACAAAAAGGCTTCTCTCAGATACATACCAATAGATATTTATCTGAAAATGACCAGTAGATAAAATAAATAGTATTAATCAAATAAGAAAAGATAAACGTAAGAAGCAACTCATTACAGCTACAAATCCTGACAATTCTGTAAATGCACCTGAGCTTTGAATAGGAGAATAGGCGGACAGCTTTCACTTTACAAAACTCAATCATCTTTCTGTGAGGTTATTTCTGCAAGTCACACTGCTTGTTTCTTGCTGCAAATGCAACATATTAGCTAGCTCCTGTAGAGAATCTCAAATGTCATCCTCTGCTGTTTCAGAGGACATCACTGACATTAAGAGGACGCTTGCTGAGAGACGGAAGGCAAACTGCACGAGACAAACACCAAGCAGAGAAAAGCATGGAAACACATCAGAGGTTGCCAAGAGAGAGATTAGATGAAGTCCTTACTTGAGTCTTGCTGTTTATTTAGGCTGGTAATGGTTTGTCCTGAGCGTTGGCTGAAAGGGCAACAAATGACGGCCTCACATCTCAGTTTTCCCTTTAGTGCTATGCCAGTATTACAGATACTGTAGTCATATTAAATGTTAAAGGGTAAGAAATGACAACACACATTTGTAAAGAATGCTCTCTGAATGTGGTTGAACACTCCCTCATTTTTTTTAAACAGGTAAGGTCCAACAGGTTGTAACTCTGGAAAAACCTGAACCTTGATCCAGCTGTCTCTGTTATGCTATGAGAGGCATTTTTCTGCATAGTATGTAGGTACATCTCCAACCTTAAAGTATAAGTCAACACAACTAAAAACAGAGTAGCGAGTCCTAAAACTAAATATCTCTATTCCCAAAACTGTTGTCTTTTCTAGTTCTACAATGGCTTTACTTGAAGGTCACTAAATATTACTAAATTGCGTAATTGTGATTCAAATGACATAATTTCAGCAGTTTTTCCCCACCACTATACTCCCCATTGTGCATGTGGCATTTTAATCAACAATTAAATAAGTTGACCAATACCTTCCTGACTTCATGTTGTGGAGACAAACAGAAAGCAGCCAGCTGCTCAACAGTACTGAACCTGTTCTTAAGAATGCTGACAAACTAGTGATACGACAAACTAAAATGTTTTGTGTTGAGATCATCCCAAGTATCAACTGATTGCAAAACCTTAAGCAACTCCTCCAGCAACATCAGCAGTGCAGTGTGCAGAGAATACACTTCAACTAATTTGTTGACTAAAAAGTGAGAGATTGAACTAGGCCAAAATGCTTCACATCCTTACAGACACATTTTAAAATATGGTTTTTATTTACAACTATGGACATCAGCATTAACTCATCTGAAAATGTGCTTCACTAACCGTGCTTAATTTTATCTTTAAAACACATAATTATCACTGTAATAAATACTTAAATCATTTGCAACTGTGAAAGTTAGGGATTCAGTAATTTGTAGTCTCAATACAGCATCAATAAACTACATGGAATCCACACGCTTAAGTATTATTATAAGAAATATAGTGCAATATGAAAAGAATATAATGAAATCTAATCATTATTGCTGTACTGTGCAGTTTTTTCTTATTGATGAGAAAATAAGAACAAGATTTTTTTTTATTGAATGAATCAAAACTAAGAAATGCAATGCATTTCTTTTGTGTTTCATTAAAAATCAGATCAAGGTTAGGGACATGAAACACAAATGAGAATAACCTGATAACTCGTCTTATTTGTTCCATTCAAAATGACCACCTCTATTAAAAAAATCCATATCCCAGTTTTCCTCTTTGATGCATCATTTGCCAAAAAGAAAAAAAAAGAAAAAGAAAATCTGAATCAAATCAAAAATCAGCCAGGAGCAGCATGCTGGCTCCATCATAACATTAAATATTTCTTTCACTGAAAGATTTGACAAAAAACAAAGCTAGACACACTTTCAACTAGGTAGAAAACAACTTCCATTATTATTTCAAACAGGATTATAGAATAATCTTTGCCATCTGTTGTGACAGATATGGACAGTTATCACTTGCCTACAAATGAACAGCAACATAACTAAGTTTCTCAACTATGGCCTGCAATTCCTCAGCTGTTGTGGATTACAACACAACAGCTTGTGTGGAGCATGTGACAGTGTTGACCGAGTGGGAAGTAAAAATCTTCTGATTTAAGAAACCGATGACAAACAGATGGAGAGAATGAAATAGGTAACAAATAATCTTTCCATTACCAAGACACTACATGCAGATTAAATATTAGTACTGCTACTGTAAACAAGAAAACAATAACAAAAAAAAAAAAAAAAAAATACACCAAGCCTATTGAGTTGCATTTCAGACCATGTCAGATCAGGACCCCAGATTTGTTGGTGTCAAATAATGAACTCTGCTGAACTGCTTAGACACATCAACAAGCCCTCATTATTTTTGCATGAATGCCTTTAACTCCAGAGCAAACAAAATGACGTCGGTCAAAGATCTGCCGCGCTGCTGCAGCCAGAGACAGCTTTCCCAGATGCCACTCAAACTCATATGTTTGATAGTTTTAGGTCATCTGGAAAGTAGGAACTTTTGATGAGTCGACATCTAAAATGATCTGTTAGGAAGCGAAACTAAATCATTATCAGCTGAATAATCCTGTAAGTCACTTAAGTACATTGCAGCATCCAGACGAACGTCTTCAAGAACTTTAGGAACTAAACTTGACCCAATGAAGTTTAAAAAATTAAAACGGGCCTTTTAACTTGTTACTTTTAGGTTTGTTTCATTTTCGTTTCTACATATTTAAATAAAGTGTTCTCAAAAAGTATTCTCATTCCTTGAAATATTTCTCCCATTCTGTGACTTTACAACCACAAACCTCAATGTAGTTTATGTGGATCCTCATGTGATATACCATGACTTGCATCCACAATTGAAAAACTGTGTAGAGGTTCTGTTAACATTGCACATTAATGTTAATGTGCAATGTTAACATTAATGTTAACATTGCACCATCACTACATGTGTCCCCATGTAGTGATGGGGATTATCACTACATCCCCACTCTCAAAAAAGGTAGTGGCAACATTACACAGTGGGGACACATTCCCTCAACAGTGACATGAGGGAATGTCACTGTTGAGAGAAACACAGAGCTGTTCAACCTGTTAGTTGAACAGATAGAGAGAAACACAGAGCTGTTCAACCTGTTAGCTGATACAAAAAAGTTTGGGATGGCATTGGACTTCATCTTCCAGCAGGACATTAACCCCAAACATACAGACAGACAAACAGCAGCGTGGTTTAGATCAAAGTATGATCATGTGCCAGAATGCTGCAATCAATCTCCCCTCTTAAAACCAATGAAGGATCTGTGGCAAAACTTCAAGCTTGTTGTTCACAGAAACTCTTAGTTCATTCTAATTGATCTCAATCTATGGCAAACAACTACATTTTGTTGGTCTATCAAAAATAAAAATCCAAATATGCCGAATGTTGTGGTTGTGATGCAACACAATGTGCAAGTGTCCAAGGGGAACTGACTAAAGACTTCCAGCTACCTTCCAAATGTAAAAAGAAATACACTGGTGAAGTATTTCAGACTGATTGTTGGTTGCAGGAATCCAACTAAATACTCAGCTGTCAGTAAGGCAAAATGGGAATGGTGCTGTTTAAAGAAATTGTCTGCCCATTAACTCCCCTTTGGTCAAATCCTGGAGAGCACAGATCCAACATGCTGCTTTCCTTCCACAAAGGTATTTAGAGAAACAAAGACTTCTTTGTTTCTCTAAATAGTTCCCAAGCCTTTTTTAATGTCAACATGCTGCATTCATCAAACTCACTAAAATCAAACAATTAAAAGAAAACTACAGACGTTTATGAGATCGTGCAACGGGACAATAAAGCCAGGGTTGTTTCCCTTCTTGGTTTAGAGCTGTGGATTTTTTCCGGTTTCTGGTTACATTCATCACACCTGCAAAAGCACTGCAATAATCTGTCTCAAGTAATTACAATTTGTGTCACTCAGTTCAGTTTCACAACAGCAAGCATGTAAGGGCCACAAGGGACTTCCTTCAGTAATAAAAAGCAGTTTCAAAAAGGACTAAAAGAAATACAGACTGGATAGCTGCTTTTTCAAATGATGCATACAAATGATGCAGCAAAAAACAAAATGGCATACCGAATAAAATTCTGGAAATTTGCACTTTACCCAAAACAAAGTGTGAAGTGTGAGAGCACCTCATCGGGGCCCGTGAAAGATCGCATAAAATTGTAAAAGAGCTCAGTTTAAGTCTCATGAGAGACAGAAAACATTCCTCAGGGCTCACGTTAAAAGTGCAAAAAATATATATATATAATAATGGTCAGACATCTTAGTTTTCATCTCTATCAGAATTTCTGCTCTCTTGCCGTCACTGTGTGCACTCTACTTTAAGAATCCATTAAAGTTTATTTATAGAAACACTATATTTACACATGTCCTCACCTCCTACCTTACGTCTGCCTCTTTCTGTTGGTAACAAGTGATCATTACGCTGATGGGAATGAAAGGGCTGCTGCTGGCAAAGACAGCAGCTAAAACAGGATGAAGCTGACAGTGCCACAGTTTCACAAAGTCTATTGAATAATCCACATATCAGTGATTGGACAAGTGCCTTTACATTTGTGCTTAAAGATAAGTAGGCTGATGTTATCCCAGCTCACATTAGAGTGTAAATAAGGCCATGTCAACAAAGACTCATATGCATTTATACAATGCCTAGCAAAAGTATTTTGCTAGCAAAATACTAAGCACTGCTAAGCCAAACCTTAAATTTTTATACATTTCATCACAATTTTTAACCAAAGACTTCACCTTCTATCTTATTGCAATTTAGGTGATAATTTAACACAAATAAGCATATAATCATGAAGTGGAAGGAAACAAGAACTTTATTTTAAGAATGTTTCATAACTGAACATTTGAAAAGTGTGGCATGCATTTGTATTCAGCCTTCTTTGATCTTATACCCCTAAATAAAATTTTGTGTATTCAACTGCCTTCAGAAGTCACCTGTTTAGAAAACAGACATGCGTGCAATAAAATACCCAATAAATCAAACCATGTTGGCTTATATTATAACAGAATTATATTATTGGATTAATCCCTGTTAAGAAGATGTTAAACCAGGTGTTCTCTCAAGGCCTCCAAGGTTTAGTAAGGACAAACAGAGAACAAAGTTAACCATGAAGGCCAAGGAAAACAGCAGACAAGTGTGGAGAAGCATAAAGCTGAATTATGTCATAAAACAATATAATACAACATCTCACAGAGAGTTGTTCAATCCATCCATTAAAAACAACGCAGTGCAGCTTACATCCAAACTTATCAAAATATGTCTAACCACAGACAAAGCAAGGTTAACACTATTTAGAGAAGTTGCCTAAAAGTCATGCTAACACAAGAGGAGCTGCAAAGATTTACATGTGGAGGGAATGTAAGCACCCTGCAAATGTGTGAAGCTGGTAGACATACCCCAAAAGGCTTGTAGCTACAAAACACAGAATCAGATGTCATCTGACAAAAAAAAAAAAAAAGTTTTTTTTTATATTTTCCAATTAATAATTTCATTCAGACCACAATTATGCACCACTTTGTGTTGGTCAATAACATAAAGATTTTATGTCTAGAACATAAACTCCTGTGAAGGAGCTTAAAGGTTTATCAATACTTTTGCAAGGAGCTTTAGCTGCACAGGCCTGTATAAAAGTACTTTGCAGACAAATGTCACCATTATTGATTGTAAAAACTTTTGTAGAAATAGGGACACACCTCTGTGTGCATTTGAGCAAAGGCTGCATTTCTAACAAAGCCTTGGACATTGCTCTGATAAAAAGAAGTTGACTGCATTCATGTGACAAGGAGTTAGGCTTTATGGCTTTGCATTTTTGTGAAGACTTTCAACTATTTCCACATGATTCTTAGTTGCTATACCATTTAGGTTTTCCAACACTTGTAGGACCACTTAATAGCATCATCAAGAATAGCTATAAACAACAGGTTGTCATGTAATAGCAAGAGCGGCTTTAAAAAAAGAAAAAGGGGGAAAAAAATCCCATGTTCTTAGAATAGCAAATCTCCATTTCTATTTCATTCAGTCCAAATGAGGCAAGAGTCAGGAGGATGAAGAGTATGAAAAGCTTAAGAGCCAGAAGCCAAACATAGTTAGCATATGACAAGAGGATAATATCCCTGTTTTGTAAATCTGGGTCAGAGGTGAAAAAAAGACCAGAGAGGAAAAAAACATTTCACCAAGTGGAAAATACGCAATCTATTGTGTTGTACATCCAAATGAATAATTTCCACTTTTATATTTGCTGAAGATTCCAGCCATTAGTTTGTTGTTATTTTCAATACATAACATCTATCACAAACTATCTTTATCAGGTGGTTTTAGAATTACCATAATCTTTGTAATAAAAAAGAAAGTCAAATGCTAGGAAGAAGTGAAAGGGCCATAATTGACAAGCAGGTTCACAAGAGTTAAATTTTTTTTACTTCAAGAACAACGGACGTTTTTTGTGAGGAGTTTCATTGGACAACCACTCAGTTTCTGATTATCATCATTCACGCAGTTTATATTTGAAACCTCATCAGTGGCAGGAAATGAAGGAAATCTTCCACCAAAATTATTTCGATGTGCTGCCAACAGAGCTGCAGCGTCATGTCAGAGTGTGATTTCTCTTTTCAATACACCTGCTGCTCCCACCATTAACCTCTGTATGACTGCTGTTGAAAAAAAATATTGCCTTGGCATCTCATTGGACACCATAATCAGTCCTTTTACTTTTATTCTCTCCCTCCTTTAAAGAGCAACTTATCTTGCTCATCGTTTTCTGCCAAGTAGCTAAAATTCTGACATAAACAAAGTGGATTTTTATGTTTCTTCTTTGTAATCCAGTTTTGTGTAAAACAGAAGGCTAGGAGACCAGCAATCGCTTGCATTTGCCCAATTTATTTAGATTTATTGATGGTGAAACATGGAACTTCATCTAACCTTTTTCTCTCAGTTCCTTTCCTGACCTGTTCCAGTGAAGATATTATTTCCTCATAATGTGACTGTTGTGACTAATAAGTCAACAAAAGCAATTACTGTGTCATAAAAGTCCTGTTTCTGGCCTCCAAGTAGTCTTACTTTTTATTAGTTTATAATGATTTTTTTTTTTTGCTACCATGACTATTGTATGTCCCCTTTACTAACGATAAGATCAAAGTTAACAACTTTGATCCCAGCAGTTTCAGCTTTATCATTGCGATAAAGCTGATAAATGAATCTACAAAAATAGAAAAAGGATACACAGTAACTTGCAAAAGTTATGTTTTTCACACTTTTTCTTGAAACAACCACAAACTTTAATGCATTTCATCGAGATCACGTGTGACACAGATAAAGTAGTGCATAATTTTGAAAAGTACTAAAATGTGCACTAATGGGGGAGGGGAAAATGATCCATATATTTCTCTGGCTGATTAACTCCTTGCAAGGCATTTTAGTTAGGTGGGCTACCATACCTATGCAGTTGTGCCATTGTTTTTGTAGCACCAGAGTAAGGAGGGCTGAATACACATATTACACTTTCCAGATTTTCAATTTTAAAAGTATTTATAAATCATGCATTCTTTTGCTGAAATGTTGCCATTTAAGTACCATTTATCATTGGTTGATCGTATTTTCAAAAAGTCACAAAGCACAATAGGTATTTTTGGAGACTCAAAGAGTAGGATTACTTTTGCAAGGCAATGTAATCCCAATGTATACATATATATATATATATACACACACACACACACAGACACACACAGTTTTACCCTTCTTTGGTCTGTATTTAAGGGAAAAATGTAAGCACACCATTTACAGGAAAAACAATCTTTTTGGAAAAACAAACATTACCCAACCCTGTATATGACTCAAAACTTTCTTCCCTCCTTGACAGTAATACCAGGCTCTGAGTTACAACATCATTAGTCTACCTTTTCATTATTCAGAGAGAGGGAGCGTAGATAAGAGATGATAATCTCTTATCTACCCTCTCTCTCTCTACATAGACTTTGCTCCTTCTCTGGTCATTTGCAGCACAGGAAGCAGATCAATAATGAGTTCAAATGTACTGGCTAAGTGCTTACCTTGGATACTCGGGGCCATTCAATCCAGCCTGGGACTCGCATCTGCCTACAGTAGAGTCAAGTTTCTCATGTCTGTGGAGCTCAAGGGCCTTCTGAGAAACACATTTGAAAGTACAAAAATACAGTAATTATTAATATTAATCTTTATGCATTCCTGTAAATGTAATGTTTTTGAAAAACTTGAACTGGGTTGATGCAAATGGCAAATATTCTAACCAGTAGGCATTCACTACCATTCAAAATGGAGCTTTGCGATATCGCAAGATATTTTAAGAGGATTTCAATTCTAGGGAATCTAAAAGTTTTCCCACACAAGGACAAAGAACTCGAGCGGCCTGTAAAGTTGGCATTTAAAAATGTTGGTCCAATTTCTTCCAAAAAGAAGCACTTTAAATGTCAGCTAAATCTGACATTGTAGTGATTCTTGTTTTTTTTTTTTTTGCATTTTTACAGCGCTGTGGACCACCAACTAGCCATAGCCATATGTGACAGGCCAAATAGCTCTCTTTGTCGTGTTTAGGCCAAAATTAATTAACTAATTACATGCGGTAATTATCAGGGTTTTTATTAATATACTTTTTTTTTACCTTTCAATAATTTGTACAACTTTTTGTCAAATCAGTGTGTGGTCTTGAAGCAGCTAGCTCAAGCCTAAAAACGATGTAAAGTCCCACTTTTAACCGTCACTATCTAAAACTCGACTTCGAAACAGCCTTTAAAGAATTACTAATGCGCAATTAAAATACGGCAGTCTTGACTTGACTCGTAAATTAGTCTTTAAAGTGCTCTTCTGACCGATGCCACTTCACCATTCTCACAAGCTGCTTTAAAAACAGACGAAACTCACCATGTAGACGACTCCTCATTACGGTCTGGATTCACCGAACAGAGCCACAAACCAACTCAAAGCTTTGGATACTTAACCGTTTAATAACGTTTACCAGCTCCACGTACAAAGCAGTCTTCACGCCTCGTTTTGTCTCTCCCCCCCCGTTGACAAGCCTCTGTCAGTTCCTTAAAGAAAAAAATAATACGCTGGAGTTTTTCTTTCTCAGACCAGAGCAATCAAATCCGCAGCTGGAATGGTTAAATTTTTAATCGTCGGGAACAAACAATCGACATTTCGATAGAGCGGTTGGACACGCCTGCAACAGACGATGCAGATATAAAATGCAAAGTTACTTTACTGTTACTCCGCACTGTGGAAATGAACAGTAAAGCATTGTTAAACGTTACACGTTTATCAGTCAATTTACTTCAATATTTAAAAATATAAAAAGCGAAACTCATATTAGAGTGATTTATTTTAACCATTTAGTGTATTTCTATTTGGGTGGTTATAAGCTACAAAAAATGACCCAAATTTCAGCTTTAGAATAAATAACTAAAATCGATTTTTAGTTGATGTCACATTTTGTGTGTTAAGTTGCACTACTGGACCAGAAACTATATTTGTGTCTTACCTGGGCCAAAAAGAACATGAACTGGATTGCTACTTGGTATTCCAACCACTTCACTGATAAAAGTACATTTTATTTACAAATCAAGGTCCACTTACTTTTAATATTGGTCTTATGCAATGTTTTACTTTCTGTGAAATTTAATAGACTTGGAGTAGAGTGAAAAGGCAGAGTTTGCTGGATGTTCAATGTGAGGTTTTTACAGCCAGTGATTTGGGCAGCCTTGTTGGGTTATACATCAGTTGTTCCAAAGTCACAGCAGCCACTTCTACCACATCAGACTTCCTCCTCCAACCAACTATATAGAAATTCTTCCCTCTCTGCCAAAAGTTCCAACTTAATGACCATGGAAAAATTGTCCTCATCATCATCGTTGGACAACAAACTAGCCTGATGTAACACTCATAAAGAATATACAAGGTATTGCAAGGAGGAAGATGAGACAGGATGCCCAGTCCTACAATACATGCCAGTCTACGTATTAAAGCTACCGGACCTTCCTTAACATCACAGCAGTGTCACATGCTGCCCACCTTCATACTACGCTGCACTGATTCAGTAAGTGATGCAACTGGGACTCCAACCGAGTATTGAAATTATATAAAGTATATGAACATATTTTCAGCAGGAAAAAAATCTCTTTATAGCAAATATATTTTGTTCTATTGCATGTTTTCCTTCCACTCAACTTGCCATTTGTATGGATGCATACAAAACACTGTGAACAACCATTTTCTTTACTGATCTATTGTGGCTTACCTTTCCTGTGGAGTGTATGAGTCACTTTTCAGATTGGTCTTATGCAATGTTTTACTTTCTGTGAAACTGAATTTTAAGGTTTTTCGTAGGTGTAAGCAATAGTTATAGTTAAAAATATTTTTTCTTAGTTTAAATAAAACCTATTGCATTTATAGTACAGAATCTAATTATGGTAAAGGCGTGAATTATCCATGTGTATGAGCAATTAACATTATAGACAAAGATTATTTTAAAGTTTGACAATTTATTGATCAAAAATCGTATACGATAAACAATGATTTTGACGTGAACGACATTCAGCATGTTCAAATGTTAATGACTTTTTTAAGTCATGCTGTTTTCTTGCCATCTAGTGTTTTTTGATGGCAACTACACTTAAGTAAGACATTTCCACAATCAGTTTCAATTTAAGGCAGCATGACACATATTTGTTTTAGAACAATAAAACCAATCCCTTTTATAGCGCTTAGTGAAAGTCTACAAATTAGTTCAGTAGTTCAGTTCTTAAGCTTTTCATTTCATCTTAGAAAACACCAATCTTGGACATCTTTGAGAGCTCAAACAAAAATGGATAATGTACAATTATTATACGAAACTAATTACTACTTGGTAAGCCAGACTAGGCATAGCTGACTTTGGAGAAGTGTTCAGTGTGATGAAATGGTTGAAAATTCCTATCAATTGCCTAAAAATCATAATTGTTGTAGTTAGTCATACTTTGTGAGTTTTTGATTAGTTATATCCTGGTTTTTTAAGGACAGAAAGAACTTTGAGGAAAACTTTGACAAAATAAACCCTGGTTCAGCAACCAGTTACAGTAATAGTTAAAGCACTCAATCAGCCCATAGTTTTTAATTTTTAAATTGTTGATACTAAAGTGTCTCATGAGAACCAGGGGAGAAACCCAAAATACCACCAGTGGTGGCACACCAACCACAATTATGACCTGGGTTAGAAAGACAGTTTGACACAACAGCAATGATTAACAGCAAAACCTGAATCCCTTTGATTGCTTTTCTATTAAGTTTTTGTAGCGAAAATCAGTCATAAACATCACAACCAGCTTCACATGTGACTCCTGTCACATAACAGTTTGATGGAGAAGGCTAGGTCCACTGTGTAAGCTAACAGTGTGACACTGGAAACCACTGTTTCCATGATGACCACATTGAGATTATTTGGATTGGATTCCGTATCACTCAGCTGCAGTACCTTGGTCAAACAAATAACAGTGGCCAACATGTAGAGCAGCACTCCAATCAGACTGAAGGCAGCCAAAAATCTGTCAAAAGGCAGGAGGCATCGCCCAGCAAAGTCACCCAGTATCACCACCAGGATGATGAGTGATATGAAGATGCAAGTTCCATATGAGATGCAAGATATCCAAAACTGCCAAAGTACTCCAGTCGTCAAATTAGAGATTATCACCATCAGAGGGATCATCTTCAAACCCCCCCAAAGTTGGATAATCTTAAGGAAACCAGGCAAGCTACTTATGTAGCCTCTTTGTTCATGCGCTTGGGTGCGAAGAATACAAGACTCGGAGGCATACGCCATGAAGGTGAGACCAGAAGCCACTGTAGCAGCCAAAGCGCGTGGAGACACAGTTCCATGATCCATGACTATCCAGGGAAAAACCACAGTGGAGCTGAGACTCATCAACACTCCCAACAGTGCCACAGTCATGGTCAGGTTCTTCCAGGATATGGGGATGAGACTGTGGAACTGGATGATGCTGATAATGTGTATGAGGAGAGTGATCACAAAGAAGAAACACCAGGTAAACATACAGAAGATCCTGAATGTGTCCGATGAAGGATCAGATGAACTGTTTGAGCTTTTATGTTCCAAAGAGGCCACAAGACTGAAGGCTGTGCAGCTAGAGAAGACTTCCAATGTTCGCACCAAAAACAGTGGACTGGTGAAGTCTCGGGCTTCCAAAACAATCACAGGCATCGTCAGCTTGTTGAATGTGTGCAATCCAGTATCCACAAGGCAGACCTTTGGCTTTGTAAACAATCCCTCAGTTGACTTCCTGGATATTCCGTTTTTTGAAAAACAGTGGGGGTCCACAGCTCAGTCCTTTTAGCTTTTTGTGGTATAATCACCTGAAAATACAGCAAAAAAGAGCTTTACAATCTTCTCCAGCAGTGTCCATGAAAACAAGCCATTAAAATATAAAAAAGCCAAGAATAATTTAAAGCATCAAATTTGTCTTTATTTCTCTCCACTGTGTGTCATCTTCTTACTGAAACAATTCAAAGTAGCACCTCTTGGAATATGTTTTGAAGCAGTGGTGCAGTAAAAGATGAACCTCGCCTACTTGCTTACTTCCTTTTTGAGGTTGCAGCAGTGCACTTTCAGTAGGTGCAAATAACCACAATACAAGGCAAATGCAAACATAGCTGTCATCCTCCTACCTTCAGTTCTCATGAAAAGCACTTCCTTTGTTCTCAAGCAAGAGTAATAAACTTGACACCACACCAATTTATTAGGTAAAATACAATAGTACACATGGGATATTTGTTTTAGGACAAGATTTTTTGGGCGCTGTCACTCACTTAAGCGTTGCTTCACAAGATCAGTTTGTGGGTGTGTGCTTGCTCAATCCCCCAGAGAGATGAAGATGATTAGGTGCAGAACATCTGTTTTTCCTTTGCAAATTTATATTGTGTCGTGACTTACGTTCACAGTGGAAATGAATGAGAGATAGATTAATAAGTACATGAAAGGAGGCATATCGTTTTTGACAAGTTGCCTAATATTGTGTTTTCCCCCACTTTTGCAACCAAAACAGCCTAGACGAGCCAAGGCAGGGGCCTGACTAGGCCTCTTTATGCTTTGCTATCTGGCACTAAGATATTAACAGAAGATCAGTTAAGACATGGGGGTTCTGTGGATCAGACTTGTTTGTCCAGCACAAACGGATAGATTGGCGTCTGGCTAATTATGACAACTCAATCCTGTTTTTGTGCTCCCTAAGCCATTCCTGCAATATTTTTGCTTCGAACTTCCTAGTGGCAAAAGCGATATGATACAAAAGAAAACATGATTCAACATCAGACCAGCTTATGTTATTCCCTTGGTCCATGGTCTAGTTCTCATGCTTTTGTGTCAACAAATTGCAGTGTGTGTATTGACAACTCTCAATCAGAACTAGCATAAATGTCTTCAGCAGTCTGAGTGACAATCAATCAAGTTTGTTTCTTTAGCACATTTCACCATAAAAAACATCATAAACATCATAAACACAAGCAGCTAACAGTTGTGAAAACAATAAAAGACATTACATTTTGTCAAGTACAATCGATAAAATCATCAATGTACAACACACAGTAGCTCATCCATTCGAAAATCCACACGACCAGTCTATGCTGTAAACGTGCATCAATCAAACGTAGTTATTCATAGTTCTGTCAGTTCACTACTGTTCCTCCTCTGAACCACTTTTAGTAGCTCTTGTTCTTTGCAGATAGAGAACACTAACATGCAGCTGCAGAGGTCCTCCAACATGGTCTGCTCTTGAAAAGAAGAACCACATTTGGCTCATTCAAATCCTTAAGCTTGTGCTTCCCAGCTTCTAACACACATATTTTGAGGACAAAATTTTCTCATTTCTTGATATTGTATATCCCACCCTCTAAAAGGTAAAGCAGTAGAGACATGGAAGCCAGTGGTTAAAATGTTATGCCTGGTCAGTGTACAAGATCACAAATGCTCTTCATGGAAGCAATCACAACAATGTTTAGGGGTTTCATATTTATTTTCAGAATTTGTATTTATTTGCATGTTTTTAAAACTCTTTCGTGATTGTGGCCTGTCATGTCATCTAGGTGCTGTGTGCCGTTTCCCAGAATAGCATTGAACAGAGAAGGTCTCGGAGTTATAACTGTCATAAATATCAGCATCTAAGTACCAAAGCTGTCATCAGCAATTTATCTGACTAGGTCAACCCTGCTGTGGCTACAGCATTATTTGCAACCTTTCAATGGGGCCAAGTTGCTGTATGTGTAGACATTGAAGCATTGAACAGATACTGTATGATTTCCTGCACCCTGTGACAAAAACTCCATTGCATGTATGCCTTAAACTCTAGATAAAAGGCCTTATCATTATGTAGTTGACTCAGACTATATTTCCAAATTAATAAAGTATTGTTTTTGGATGGCCTAACATAATTTTTCAAATTAAGCCTCAGTATCATAGGGACTGGAAAACAATAAAAATAAAGCATTTTACAAATATTTTTTTAAAATGTTTTTATGTAAAAGAAAACAGCTTTAATATATTTGCTCTTTAAACAGCAAAATAAAAAGATTTGAAATAGTGAATTATGATAGGAGGCATTCAATCTTGTTTCTTCTCTTTTTCACTTGAGATTAGATCTCTTTGTTTCGTCATTTTAAGTCACATGAGGATGTACCAGAATAGTCATGCAATTGCTCGCATGGTGCTTGGTGGTTTAAAATTTGAGGTTGATTTTTGAATATCAGCAGTACTCACTGGTTGTTGCTAATGTGAACAATTTTTTTATGACAATAACTTTAAGTCAGGTTAGAGTAGTTTCCAATCAAATAACCTGGCCAAGATTCTATCACTAGAAACGGATGAAAAATGTGCTTTCGAGTAGGATGCAATTGCAAGCTTGCAGCAGTGACGGCAAGAGCAGTTCCACTGTAAAAGACAGGAAATGCCAGACGCTTCATTTCATGTGAATGTTTTTGTTCACCCACCTCCTTCTGACGCTGCTAAACTTTCATTCAAAACTTATTTTGATGCTCAAAACTCAAATTTTACAGGAATTAAGTGACTAATTTCTTTTTTGACTTTTTGGTTAACTCAGAGATCTCTAGTAGTTGAGATCGATACCTCAAATATAGAGTTTAAATGTTCATCCAAGCATGTATGGGTTTATCCAGTGTGCTGATACTTACTGCTAAGCATCAGCAGTTAGCCTGTGCATGTCAGGCTAACTGGGAATTTTGTGTGCTCGGTTGTTTGCTCAGTGTGGTAAACAGGGTATTAATGGCAATTTTACTTCTACTGGGCTTGTGTAGTTGTTAGGGAAATTGTATATAATTTATCATTTATTACTATTATGCTTTAGGTTTGAACTTACTTAATAGAGATATGTAGTGACTCATGTTTGAACTATGTGACGAGCCTTCTTCAACAGAAACATTGCAGTTGGAGTATTCTATGCAAATGCCGTGCAACAGGAACCATCTAAAGAAAGAAGAATGCGAGACCAGAGCAGACGTTTCGGAGTGGCCCCTTATCCTGTTTTACAATTGTTAAGAGGCCCCCATCCTGTTTAACAATTGTTTGTTAAGAGGCCCCTCATTCTGTATTACAATTGTTTGTCATAGACATTCAAAGGTGTCAGTGAGCTGTAGTCTGTGTGGCCCCCAACCTTTAGTGGCTACAGCTTAGATGTAACTAGGGACCACCCTAAGGAATAAAAAGAGAGGAGAGCAGCGGAATCAGGTCAGAGTAGGTAGGAGACTTGTAACTAACCTGGTCTCTTGCTGCTCTCCTCGCGAGTTCACAGTTATTCAATCTCTTGTCTCTTCTCTGTTT
>CAEGAE010090262.1:0-11871 GCA_903067095.1 Girardinus metallicus | reverse complement strand
TATATATATATATATGTCAGCTATTTTAGGCTCAGAAGGGAAAGAAAGGAGATATTGTAACAGACTGGGTGCGTCTAACATGCGCTAATTCCAGATTTTTCATCAATTGACTCTTCCTCGGTCAGAAGGAATAGGCCAACTCCACCGGTGCAGCTTACAAGGTTTATTGATGGAATAATAGCAGGTACATGGGAGATGATGGTACAGATGATGATGAAGTGGAGATAGTAATGATGTGCTTATATGTGGTCTCGTATATATGTATGTGGGTGTATGTGTGGTTATCTGAAACAGAAGAAACAATAAAAGATGTATATTAATAGCCATGCGGGCAGAAACATCTACAATAGATGCAGGATGAAAATGGCCTGCAGTACTACAGAAATCCAATAGAGGGCACCATAACACCACACCTGGATTATCGATCGAATGCATTAATCATACAAATGACCAAAATCGTCAGAAAATATGAATTAACGGTAAATTCCCTCATATACAATTATAATAACAATGTATGTGGCAAAATATAGCATAGACTTGGGTTATTATAAGTAAACTCTGGCATTATTGGTAGCCAGAGATACACGAGGACAATTTCACCTCCTGGGCGAAGAACTGACCTAAACACGAATATCGGACATGAAAACAATCCAACAAGAAGAGCCAGAGCAGTAAATATAAAGACCCTGATGGTGTAGGTAAGAACACTGCTGTGAACTATCTGCAATGAGCTGGCATTGGAAACAGGAGTATTTTCTCTCAGTTGTCTGCATGAGAGAAAATAATGGAACCAGTTTTGAACAAGGTAAAATGAATGCCATCAACATCAAATGAATACCACAGGAAAGGTGTGAAAGTAGTTGGCGTGAGAGGTAAAGTGTTAACAGTGTGGATGTTAAAACCAGGGCTTTATACACAACCAGGGCATGAGTTTCTGTTCAAAAAGTAGTTATTTGTGTTAATAAATTTAGTTTCTTTGTCTTTCAAAGAAGCATTTGATCTTTCAGCAGAAGTTGGGCCACATGGGAAGGTTTTTTTCTAAAATTGGGGACTTTTTAGTTGATTTTATCCCATGTTTAATTAGAAATGGCATTTTTAGGGATCCTGATCAGTTTTCTTTTAGTTTTTCTGGAAAGTGCAACCCTCGCATATGATTGTGACAGTGACCCAACCCCAAACAACACCAATGGTAGATTACTTGTTTGTGTCACAGCTACAACTGCTGCAGAAGCTCATTAAAGACAAAACAATGAACAAAAAACTCCACTCGAACTTTGTTGGTCACCATTGTTGTTTTCTTTTTGTGTTTACCGCTAACTGCAGATGTGCCTGTCCCGTACTCCATGCTTAGCGCCACTCACAGATCTGGGGTTAAAAGCAGCATTTTGGGATGTTCTTTATGTTTCTGTGAATGTAAACATTTCTGGAAGAGTTTTTGAAACAGACAACAGGTTTCAGAATAAGAAATGTTCTTGTGTGGATGGAGCCTTAGAAAATGTAAAAAAAAAAAGAAAAAAAGTTGGCCGTTACACATTTCCTGTAAGACGTCTTCAGAGAGATTTTGGCCCCTTCCTCCACACAGATTCTAGAGGAAGGGGCTTCACTACTGATGAAAGTTGTCCTACAATTAATGTTATACACAAACGTCACAGTAGCATAAATTGGAGTCCTCAGTGTGAACAATGAACCCACCGTTCAGACTGTTTATCACACAAGTGGTAAACATACAGTATGGTGTTTTAATTAGATTTCCTTTTGCCCAGAACACAATGGTGCTGAGGAAGAATCAGTGTATCGATGACAGAGGCAGAAATTGTTGCAAAGAAAAGATCGATTTTTCTCTAAGCCACTACTACGAGTTTAAACATCAGGGGCAGCTAGGCCTGTCATGATAACGATAAATGATCAGAGAAGTTATTGCGACAATAAATAATATAGTTATTTTGAGACCATTGTCAATTATTGTTATGGTAATGACATAATAACACAAGAGTAGATTCTCAAAGAATTCTCATGAATATTTAACTCTGCAACTAGAAAACATTTTAAAGATCCAAAATGAATAAACAAAACAACAGAAACAACAAATGAAATGAACTATGAAGTACAGCATTCTCTTTATTTTGAAAATAATATTTTTTTTCTCAGCTTACTGTGCCAAAAGATAGCTCACCATTTCTTTTTTTTTAGCTTACTATGTTCACACATCAGATCTTGATGCTCAATTCCAATTTTTTGCTGAAATCTAATATTTTTTGGTTGCTTATACTGCTAATTAAATATAAATGGTGCAGAACAGGAACGTAGACATCCTACACTTGCGCTTCTGTTTATGGAAATATTAATGCTGCCATCTATTGGTCAGTTTTAGAATTATTTTTCAATGAAGCCAACAGACTCGTCACAACATAAATAAGCTGAAACAAAGAAAGCACAACTAATAGAGAGTATTTTGTGGAGCCTTTGCTTCATTTCCATTAACCATGAAACAGCACAAATAGAAATGACAATAATCAATTTGCTTAATGGAGACAAGCCAATAAAAAAAAAAGAAAACATTTTTCAATGAAAAGTTTTCACACTACGATGGTTTTTCATCCATATAAAAATAGATATATTTTGCAAAACTGCAAAAACTTTTTTCGCATCACAAGTCACAACATAATGTTACTACTGGCGAAAACAACAAAGAAGACGACAGGAAGCAGTAGGAGGATGATTGTTTTTGTTTTTTTTTCTGGCCCCAACAGAGCTCTCACAGCATCACACAGCTAATAAAAAGTTGTGTGTCATTCCAACGTGATGAATCTGTAGTTCTTCTGTAAAATCATTAAATGCAATTTCCCCAAAGTTCTACTTACGTAACCACTCACACGTAGGCGGGGCTTGTTGCTCCAACGCCTGAATAAGATGCCGATGTATTCTCTGATTTGCTAATAGATGATAAGCGCTACAGCCATGGCTGAAATATGAATATATGGCATGTGAATGTTTTCATGTCGCCACCATGAGACAATGTCGTGAGAACAAGCTGATTCATGTGTGATTTTTGTTTCCTTTCTGATTTTATGGAAACACTACAATTGCAAAATTGTGTTTTTTGTTTTTTTACATTAACAGAATATACATAAATATTTGAGAAAATGCATCATGGAAACGCAGCTAGTTATGTTTTTGGACTGTAAGAAGAAGCTGGAGTACCTGGAGAGAACATATAAACTCTGGCCTGGATTCAATTACATTATGTTTATTTAGAGTAAAACACTCTATATAAGCATGATGCCTGATGTATGAAGCTGTCAGTGTAGCTGTTCTTTCTTGTTCTAACAGTGAAGCATTCAGTGAATCCCCAGACACGCTGCCTTAGCTTCAGTAGAAGCCAACTCTTCCTCCCCGCTGAGCCAAATGCACATGTGAGGAAACTCCTCAGCTAAACATAAACAGAAACATTTTGCCTCTCCCACTTCTTACATGAAATAGCATACAGGACTACTGATCTAAAAGTGATGTTTTAGTCATCGCACTGTCATTGCATGGTCCAGTCTAATTCTGCAGCATTATGATGAAATCATCTAGACTTGGAAAGCAATACTTGAAAGAAATAGAGAAAGTCCACATAGTTTTCAGTGGTTGATTATAGATGACATTTTAGTCACAATTAAATATGTTTTTAAATGTTTTTTTATGTTTAACAGTATAATAAATTCCCCACAAAATATATATATAAAAAAACAACTCTTGTTTTTCTTTGCTTTCACAGAGATCCGAGTGAGCTGCCTAACTGCGCTGCTGGCTGCAGGGATCTGACCGTGCATGTCTTGCCTGCTAGTTGAGTGTGTCCCACACTTTGTCATACATAGGAAGAAACTGGTGACATTACTGACCATTTAACAACTGTTACATTTATACTGTAAAACATTTGAGCTGTAATTATTTGCATATACTAGCTTCTGCTCTTTAAGTCAAATAAATTTAGCGAGTTTTAGATTTGGACATAAATCTGTGAGTTTGCAAAAGATAAACTTACAGGAGTAAGTTGTTAACTTTTTATTGATTTTGTCAAAGCTCCAAGAGTTGAATAAAGTAGAGTTTTTAGGTTAGCACTTAAAAAAACTGAAAGACGAAAAAGACAGGAGTGGGGACTATTTCCCAGAGTGTTTATCGACATGTTTTTGTATCCTGTGCTGAACCGTGAGTGAGATGGACGTGTGTTACATTGATTTGACTCTTGCATGCTATGAAGGAAAATGTTTTGAGAAGAATTCATTGTGATGTTTAATAAAATTACATCACAATCGTTTTCCGGTCTTTTGGGCAAGACTGTAGTCCCCTCCGTTGAGTGGTGGTAGTCTTTTTGACTTGGCTGTTACCACTGATTTAGAGGTTCAGTAAACTTTGACCCTGGTTGAGATATTGACTGCTAAATAGTGGGAAAAATCTCTTCCTTTTAGTTCTGTATTTATTTCTGTGTTTGGTTTTAATTATTTATTGGTTCTTAATAAAGGTTTTAGCCTTTAATTGGTGGTGCTTCCACCATGGCAGCTACGCATGCAGGCATGCAGAGGCACCACAGCGTTCGCTTTCTATTTAAAGAACAAAGTAAGTCAACGGGTTTATCAAGATTGGACTTTTCAAAGAAGTTAATCCAACAAATGCTAAAGTTTCAGCCAGATGACCTGAACTGTATCCTCACCCTGCCTTTCAACAGAGTATACGATGTAAGTTTTTGTTCAGGTGTTTTTATTGAAAGAATTTTGGACATGTTTTGAAAATGTAAAGACCCAATTTTCAGCCTTTGATGTTGAGAAACTGACTGACAAATCCCTGACAACGGTGATTGTCAGGATGTTCAATGAGACTGTCAGTGCTGAAGACATCTGTATGTGGCTGGGTAGATACTGCACTGTGAAAAGCCAGGCTATGAAGGTGTGGGATGCGGACGGCATCTGGAACTGCGCTTGGCGGGTCCCCATCAAACAATGGAAAGACCCCCAAGGCTTCCAGGGCCTGAAGCATCTCCCATCCATGATAGTCCTGGGGGAGAACAGAGGCCACAATCCCTATCATGGCCAACCAAAGCTGTACCAAAAATGCGGTGAACATGGTCATCTGGCTGAAGCCTGCGATAAGGTTTTTTGTGGTAAATGCAGCGTGGTGGGACACACGGTTGAGGAGTGTACGAACGGGCGAAAATGTAATTTTTGTGGCGAACAGGACCACCTGTTCAGAGACTGTCCAAAATCTTTTGCAAATAAACTGAAACGAGGAAAAGAGACGGAACAAACGGAAAGGGCAAACGAGCAAATTGACGCCACTGGGCCGCCAATTCCTCCGATTGGAGGAGAGGAGAAGAAGGCGGGAAGTGGGGAGGGGAAGGAAACACCCACCCAGACCGAAACATCCAGTGAGGGGGGGAAAATGCTAACTGAAGGCAGAGCTAGCTCGGACTCTGAGGAAATGCAGTCAGACAGCAGTGATGATTCTCCCTCCCCGATGCCTAGCTGGCAAAGAGGCCAGCATCATAGTCACCCTCCGAGGTCACCAACACGACGGAGAAGAGAGGTAGACTGGAGGAACTCTTTGGTTCATTCGGGGAGGAATTCAAGGTCTTTCTCTCTGACTCACCCAATGAGGTCTCGTTTTTAAACTTTGCTCAACAAACAACCCCGGAGGACTTAATAAAGGCATCGGCTTTATAAAAACGTCCGAAACTGAGAGCCCAACGGGGGAACGGAGCTCCTGCCCGACCTGCACCACAATGCGAGATTGTGGAAAAGCTCTGTTCATGGGACAGTCTCCGAGCCCGGCTTTTAACGACCTCCCGCCTTTTAACGTGGTTTTAACTGTTCTTTTTATTGTTTTAATCCTTTAAAATGTCTTACCTGTTTTTAGCCACAGGTAACATGACTCTCACCTTCACAACCATCAATGTTAGAAGTGTGAAATCGCGAGTTAGAGCTCAGACTGTTTTATCCTTTTTAAGTTCTGTACAGTCTGATTTGTTTTATTACAAGAATGTGCACTTCCTTTTTTAGAAACTTACACCTGGTGGCAGGACTTGTGGCCATGACTGTCTATATGGAGTGGCTCTAATGAAAATAAAAATGATGGCGTGGCCATTTTAATAAACTGTGCCCTAACCGAAGCTAGATTGTCACTGGCTTTCTTTTCTGATCACCTCCTTCTGTCCTGCACGCTTTCATTTCCTTCAGGTGCAACGATTGGGAGAGGTCTGTGGAAACTCAACCACTCCCTGCTTGAGGACCAGGTTCTGGCCGGCCAGTAAAGCCATGCAGAATAATAAATCACCAGGTCTAGATGGCTTTCCAAAAGAATATTATTTTACCTTTTGGGACATTTTAACTGTCCCTCTGCTCCAGGGCAGAGGGACAAGGCGCGCTGTCTGGAGCTATGAATCAAGGCATAATCTCCTTATTATACAAGAAAAGTCCTCAAAACAATCTGAAGAATTGGAGACCTTTAACTTTATTAGGAGTTGATGTTAAAATATTATCAAAAACTTTATTTTTTCATTTACAGTCAGTTATTTCAAACTTGATAGACAAAGAACAAACTTGTAGGATTCCTGGACTCAAAATGACAGCTTGGATTAGAGACACCTATTGCCAAGAAAGAAAGCTTCCTCTCTCTATCTTGGGGATTGTTTTAGAGAAGGCCTTTGACAGTTTGAACCACAAGTTCTTAGAATCAATATTATGCCAACTCCGTTTCGGAGACACATTTAAAAGGTGGATAAAACTTTTATACAACGAATGTAGCAGTGTGGTTGTGGTGAATGGGAGCTTGACTCAACCCTTCACAATAAAAGCAGGAGTCCGACAAGGTTGTCCTTTGTCTCCATTGTTGTTCATAATAGCCATGGAACCATTACAAAACATGGTAATTAAAGGAATAATTCCTCCTGGCAATTATGGCAAAGATATTAAACTAATGAGGTATATAGATGATCTAACCCTTTTATTTTCTGATAACACCTCTGTTTTTGAAAACAGTATGTGAGAAATTCACATTGGCTTCAGGTATGAAGGTTAACAAACATAAAAGTGAGGTTTTTTTATTGTAATTGGAGGGAAATAAAAGAAAAATGGGGATTATTGGAAAAAACGATACAATAAAAGTATTAGGAATTGAAATAGGAAAAAATATGGAGGTTAAAAATTCGAGGAACAAACTCAGGGGAAGCTGTCATATTGGACAGAAAGAGAGTTATCCTTTACAGGCAAATTACTGATTTTGAAGACAGAGATTATATCAACCCTGGCCCATTTGTCAACGACCCTTCCTATCTCCCACAGGATAATGACATCGATTCGAAAAGTGATGTTCCAATTCCTGTGGGGAGGACAACAGGAGAGACTAAGATATGTATAGATCGCTGGACAAAGGGGGGAGGGCGGTGCTAAATATAGAAACCAAGTTTAGAGCGATGTTTGTGGCTCCAATTTTAAAAGCTTGCTTGAACCTAACCCCTGAACCCATTTGGGTGCCTTTTGTAAGATTCTGGCTAAGAGGGCGGGTGCTTAAGGTTTGGGGCAGGAGAGTGACTTTGCAGATACCTTTTTCAGACAAATTTTCCTCCATTTTCAAGACAGTGATTCAGTCACTGAACTACGACTTTAAAGAGATTATACCAGAAAATATTAAACAAACTAAAATAGAAGAAAAATTGTCCCTCTCTAACAGATTGACATGGGTAGATTAGCTGTGCGAAGATTTGGTAAAGATAACATGGAAAATGTTACTAATATATATTTGTTGAACGTACATAAGGACTTGGCTTGGCAAATCGTTAATCAGTGTCTTTCTATAAAGAGCCTTCCTTTGACGGAGGAATTGTACAAGGAGCCCCCAATGACCGAGGCCCCGATGTGGGGACAAGGAAACAACCAGACATTTGTTTTGGGGATGCTCATTTGCACAAATGGTATGGACTTTAATGTTGCCTTGGCTACAGGATTTGCGAAAGGAGGATTTATCCTATGAATTAATTGCTTTTGGACTAATGAAAGATGACTGGGAGAAAAACGACTTCCTCTGGTGGATAATCATTCAGTTCATTAAAGACGCTATTTGGAGAGCAAGAAACATCTTAGTATTTAAAAAACATTAAGTTTTTTATGTGAATGTGTGAAACATGTCAGTTGTGTATGTCATTCCAGATGTCTTTGTTCAGCACCTTATTTGCCTCTATGAAGATTTATTTTCTGTTGGGCTTACTGTGTATTGCTTAATGTGTAAATTATGTAATATGAACTTGGAACATCACTTTTATATTGTGAAATAACAGTAAGAAAAAGTGTTGTCACTTTAGTAAAAGCTTGTATTTTGAAAAACCCATTGGGCAAAAAAGACAAAGATAAAATATTAATATGGAAAATACCCAGCCATCTTTCAAGTATTGTAAGTCATTGATGTGTTGTGATGTTGATGTAAAGGGAAAATATATATGTATATATTTGCCTTTGTTTTTTTGTAATATTGAAAAAAAATTTAACTTTTGTTATAAAAATTGTTTTGTTTTGGATTTATTTGTAAAGAATGAATAAGACCTTGAAAAATTGCAAAAAATAAATTATTACATCAGGAAATTTGTTTATGCAATTTGCAACAAGAATTTAAATTATTCTAAAGTAAAATATGTAGCTACTTTAACTGGATGTGGTGAATAAAAATAAGAGAGATGTGTGCTCTTTAGCACACTAACACCTCTATGTGAGGACAGTTTTTCTTGTATATTGTAAAATAAGCATTTGGTTTAATTGCAGCATTTAATTAAAATTCACAATTCAAGATTAATGAACTTTAAAAACAATGTTTAGACAACTTGTCTCTTCTTCTTAAATCAACATAATACACTTTAATTTCTGAGTAAAAACCAATCCAGTTTTTTTGTTGACTTAAATTGCATTTTCAAGGCAGTAGGTGGAATTTCATTTACAAGTTAAACCACCTTCTAATGTTTTACAGTATTCTTAAATTTTGAGACATTTCTGTGCTGCTTCTTAAAGCACATTATGAACACTTTACTTGGGGATATGTGTATTTTTCAGTCTAAATAGGGTCTTATGGTACTGTATGCAACAAAATGTAGTCACCCAAACCCCAAACAAAGACTGCTTTTTTGCATTTGTTGAGAGTAAATAAAGTTCAGTTTTGTTTTGTTTTTTAATTCTGTACTTAAACGTTTAGACTCAAAAAATATTCACATTTTCAGTGCTGGGGATGACTGTCAAACCACAAAAAATGATGGCGCAAAGATGGATTCTTCATAAAAAGAAATGCACAACCTGAACATCCTCTTCATGGTACTGTCATAGAACATAGTGCCTTCAGTCAGAGGCTTCTTTAGATTATCTGTAGTACAGACTGATACAGGATGTCCTTCCTTCCCACAGCCATCAGCCTTTACAAAAAACTCTGAACATACATAGATAATGACTTTCAACATTTTTTTCCCCTTTGGGATTAATAAAGCCTTTTTTAATTTTGACTAAGGTACATCTTTTAAATTAACTATGATGGTTTGTATAGAAAAATAAATCAGCATTGGTTGTTTCAGCCAAATAATCTTTTCAATTTTATGTTTATCAGCCTGGTCCTAAATTGATAAATGTTTTATTTTTTTTGGTCTTTACAAATGACTCGCAAAATCACCAATTCCGCACTGACCTTAACACCTGCCTACTATTGCTGACTAATGTTGATAAGTGGCCCGGCTGACATTGCTTGTTTGGCTCCTGCTTCTAATTAAAAAACATCCGGGTTTCTCATTTTCGGCAGTTCTTCTCAAAGCAGCTGATCCATACAGAATCGCCTGCAAGATTAGAAATGTTAAGTGGTTGGCTTGAGGCTGTCGCAGAGCCCTCATCACTTCTACCAGTGTGGTTTCAAAAAAGTAATTCAGTTATTGATTCACTAGTCAAAAGTGATATGTACTGAAGGCTTGAGGGCTCCAAAAAGAGGAGTGCAGCAAAAAGAGATGCAAGTGGGCAATACAGAGAAACTGAGAAAGAGCGAGGGAGATTAAATGATTAGGCCACAAAAGTCATGTTGACAACAGGGACTGACAGAGATGTGACAGCAGCTCCATTTTCAGGGGAAGAAAAAAGATACATTTGTCTTTCTTCATCATGAGCAATCGTTTTTATAGATTCAAAAAGAACAGGTGCCACAGAACAATTTTATTACTGGGATTAGAAACTGGACAGGTTTCCTGCATGTATCTTAAATAAGGTATTCTTAATTCAATTTGTAGAGACCCGCACCCAGAAAAGCAGCAGTTAGAAAGTTTTATTGGCCCGAAAATTTTGGCGCTCGGACACCGGCAGAAGACATGAGATTCGCCGCGAGCTTGGATGATCGGCTCTGGGCGAAGCTCAGGGTAGTCTTCCCCCCAAAAGAGGGTGCCGGGCCGAGGCCAGGCCATGGCCTGCAGGCTGATCGAGCCTTGTTAGGCGCAATGGCGTCTGGGGCCTGCAGGCTGTCCACCTTGGCAGAAATGGAAATTAGAATTGCTGAAACATTACACCACCAGTGATTTGTTATGAATGCTTACCCATTGTCTGAGGGCGGTGAGAATGGAGGACAGGTCTGGAAGGATACCAAAAGAGGATGCCGCTGACAACCAGCAACTCGGTTATGACTGACCCTTAGGGGGCAGTGCGAGACTACCTGTGATATAAATATGAGGCCTAGAAATGGCCAAGGCAATTCACATAAATCTTAGATTTCTAAGCAATATAAGGACCAGGCAGAGCTGGGGACTTCACGAGTGAGGGACGTAGGTGTTGAGAGCAGGGCTCACCAACTTAAAAGTAAAATTGAGCATGGCGTGAAAGAGGCATAGATGCGGGACCTGCGTTGTCCCTTTGACCATTCTAAACTAATAGATTACTAAAATGGGATGGTGAACTAACAGCTGCTGAAATAAACTATGCTAGGTGATAGATGTAAACGGCAGTTTTTCCCATTGTTACTCAAAGAAAGGTAATTTTATTTATAGAGCACATTTTCAGCAAGAAGGCAGTTCAAAGTGCTTTAGAAGGAGATAGAACAGAACCTAAAAATTAGAGTACTAAATTAAATATTGATCCCCCCCAAGAAGTCCGTACTTCATAAACTAATAGGAGCTATAGTGTTGCCATTCATTTGTGAATTAAGGGAGGTGAAGGTGGCGAAGATTGAACGAATAGTGAAGGACATGACCCTGTCGTGAAGATGAGAAGGTTTCCGAACTGCGCCAAATTTACTTAAGCCGTACCATGCTGAGGTGAAGGACTTGAGAAATAACGTTGATGTTTGTTGGAATGACCTGCAAGAATAGCAGAGTTGATGGTGACTGCTAGATGACGAGAAGGAGGAAGGCTTGACGTGTGGATGAGAGGTAGCTTAAAAGATCGTGACGCCTGTGCAGCGATTCTTCAAAAGTAGTGGTCAAATCAAGGTTTCATTTGTAACCTGTAGTACATTTCGGCAGCGGGATAGCCTGAAGTGCCCCGAATAACGACAGAAATGTACTTTCCAAGTGCTGACATTATGCATCAAATGCTGGTTAATGATTCATAACCAGCTGCTATGGATAGCGTTGAGAATAAAATAAATGTAAAAGCCCCCTGCTCGTTTTAATTCTCCCATGTCCCTGGGTTCAAGCAGGATCCCACGTGTCAGGAGTTGGATCACACAAACGGACGCACATCGCTGTTCAACTTCGACAATCAGACAATTTATTAGACAATGGACAACATAAAACGACAACATAAGACACACACGATGCATCGTACAACAGATAAGACATAGACAAATACTCACGCAACAACAAACATTTAGAGAGAAAATCACCTCCCGAGAACC
>CAEGAE010090261.1:0-12609 GCA_903067095.1 Girardinus metallicus | reverse complement strand
GCAGTTTTGACAAATGTGAAAAAAATATATATATATTTTCAAAGTTAAACACCCAGGCGTTAATAAATTTCTGGTGTACAAAACTTCTGATGAAAATAATGTTTGAATTACACTTATCTCCTAATTCTGGGGCTGACAGCTGCACACTGATTCTTCACAAGGTTACTGCTCCAAGGCCTTGAACTGAATACAACACAAACATCCTGGACTGAGACATGAAGACCAGATAATTCTTTTTTCAACGAACCGTTTCATTTCTAGAGGATAGAATAAGTAAGCTGAAAGATGTGCGCATTATTAAATAACATAATCGGATCTTTTTCTTCACCTGGTTAGCCCTGGGAGATTGCAGGGTCCTGTTGACAGCTGGGCTCGGTTTCAGAGTCTCAGTGACCTCAACAGGGCAAAGGAGGTTAAAAAATAAATAAAAAATAAGTGTGTGGTCTGAAAATAACATCTCAAGCTGGGTTGTTGACTCTGAAACCCTGTTTAAACAAAATATATATTTATACAGGATTTTCCTCTCTATTTTAATGTGATTTTATGTTAGACCTACAGAAAGTAAAAGGTAACTAGGAAGTGGAAGAAAAAGGGTAAACTGATTTTTTTTCTTGTATTAAATTAATCTGAAATTTGTGGTGTGTGTTGCTTTTAAAACTCCTGAGTCAAACCTTCATAGAAACATATTTTGCTGAAATTACAGCTGTTAGTCTTTATAAGCTTTGTGTATCAGAGACTGACTGCTTTCCCCCTTTCGTCTTTATAAGTTAGCCCAAGCTCAGTCAGACTGGACGGACACATTTTTGAAGTCTTCCCACTGATTGTCTATTGTGGTAGATCTGCACTTTGGACCTTTAACACATGTAGAGTATGTATAACCCAAGCCATTTATTTTGCCATCAGCCATGAACATCTCCACTTTACCTGTTTGAAAAAGCTTGGTCATGCTGCCATCACTATGTTTCATCATTGAGATTGGAACCTGTTGTTAGTTTTCTGCAATAGCCTATTACATGTTGGCCAAAAAGAAAACGTTCCTTCTCATGTTTGCTGTATTCCCTACATGGGAAAAGGCTTTCTTTTAACAGTGTCTCTCTTCCAAATCAGTGGACTGCATGACTAATAGTTGCCTTGTCAACAGATTGACGCACGGGAGCTGGGGATCTCTGCACCTCCCCCAGAGTTACCATGAACCTCTTGTCTGCTTTGATTTATGTTCTCCATGCCCACATTGTCAGCTTAGGTGGGACAGTCATGTCTTGCTAGGTTTGAAGTTGTGCTGTACTCTTTTCACTTCCAGATGATAGATTGAACAGAACTCTGCAAGAATGATGTTTATAGCCTGGAATACTGTTTCTTTATCCCTTTACTTTCTCCTTGACCTGTCTGCTGTGTTCCTTGTTCATCATGGTGCTGTTTGTTCAGAAATGTTGTCTAATAAACCCCCAAGGCCTTCAGAGAATAGCTGGATTTATACTGAGACCAAATGACACACAGCTGGACTGCACTGAAGTGTATTTAGAGGTATCACAGCTAAGAGAGCACTCTCTTCAAATATCGGTAAAATAAATACAAAAATTTGTTTTGGTAGCATTAGGAAATGTGAAAGAGTTCAAGGGGTAGTAACACCTCTCAGGCATTTCCAATGCCTGAGAAATCAAAATAATTATTGCAAAGAGTTGTGAAAATGTATTGTGCCAACATAAAGTGCGTCATCAATGTACGATTGTTTGAGTCTTTGTGTGACAGTGCTTCAGTGAGGAAACGAAGGAAAAAAAAAATCTTGGAAAAGAAAATACTACCGAAGGTTGATTCATTGTCTTTCCTTGTCCCTCCCTCACTCACTGGCGGTGGCAAACATATTTTATGAGTCACGATTGGAGCAGACTGGCCATCCTGTCTTTTCAGAGTCTTGTCTTTAACATCAACACACATCCAACACCAACTACTCTGGCTTCTAGGAAAACTCTCTCTTTTCGTCTGGTATGACCCCCTCCCTCCCCATCTTCCTGTCTACCCTCTCTCCCTCCTCCCTCTTTTTTTATTTCCTCTTCCCCTTCCCCAGCCTCTCATCCCCTCTCTCTCTCTTTCTCCCCATCCCTCTCCTCCTTTACTGCGGGTGTCTGGGAGGCTGTTTTTCCTCTGTCTCTTGCTCATGAAGGGCCGCACTAAGCTCCCTTCGCTCTGCCCGTGTGTGGTAGGTAAAATCACCTCTGCGTTTGTGTCGTCTTTCCTTCTTCCATCACTCATTTGCTGCCTCTGTTTTGCATGTTAGCTCAAAGTCTGCTAGTCGCTCTGGCAGATTTAAGGGAGCTTAATATCTACATCAGAGTGCGTTGCATGGAACATGCCCATAATTTGCTCCACTGTTATAGATACGTGTGAAATATGTGTGTGAGGATTCTGGTTTTGCTTTCATCGTACATGTGCTCTGTGTAAGGTTAAATCATCCGCTCTGAGTATTGCGTATGAACATGGCCTGGCACATGTGGTGCTGTTTAAGGGTGCATGTTCAGAAAAGCATATTGAGTGAAACTCTGCAAGACTTGTTGATTGTTTCATTACACATTTGTAGTTTTATTCTCTTATCTGATAGCTTTTTTAAGATATTTGAAAATAATTCATATAACTGTGCATCACCATCCATCAGAGTACACAAGGACACTGGACTAGTATCCACATAAGAATAGAAAAATCCTTCATGAAAAATGTCATTATTATTTTACTAAAGATTCTACTGATCTTTAAGTATCAACAAAAAAGGTATTTTAATCTTCTATAGTCAAACCAGATATATCGTGATTCAACACATGGTGAGAAACATTCCTCTTAGATTTTGGCCCATATTGGCATGATGGAATTGCTTTATTCCTCCTGAGTTGTCTACTGCACATGTACGGTGTTCCATGACATCACTGGATTACTATTTAGTGATTAAGGAGACAATTGGATTACAGTGAACTCAATGTCACATAACTAGCTCACATAACTGAATTTTGTGATGTAGAAGTAACCATCTGATGGATAAACTATGGTCAATTAGTACTTAAGAACACAAATTGTTCCAAAAGAAAATATTCCTTACCAGTGGTGGTTCTGGCATGCCTGGTACCCGGGGTAAGCTCCTGCTTTTGTTGCCATCAATCTATTAAAACGAGAAACGTATGCTTTGGGAAGGGATAAAATTCCTTAATTTATATTCATTGGTTAATAGTGGAACAGCGGGTAGCAGTTTTCTTGCAGCACAAAGGTCCGGGGTTCAGATTCTGACCTGAAGGATTTCTGCGTCAAGTTTGCACGTTCTTCCCGTGCATGAATGGTTTCTCTCTGAATATTCTGGCTTTCTTCCACTATCCAAAAGCATGACTGTCAGGTTAATTGTTTTCTTAATTGCCTTTAGGTATGAATGTGTGTAGTGTAGTTGTTTGTCTCGGGTGTCTTTGTGTTGCCCTATGACATGCTGGCAACTGGTCCCCACTGTATGCTCCTCTTGCCCTGTAAAACTGGATTTAGGCACCAGATCCCTCACAAGTGGGCATATGTGGATGGCTGCATTATTCAGTGAGAAAAAACTGTGGCACAATTAGTCAAAAAAATTTTTGACTTCTTGGAACTTTTAATTAGTGATCCATGACTTCTAGTTTCATTGGGGTATAGATATTAAGTGACATAGAGTCCAATTTTTCTTACCTATCTTTAATATGAAAAAGACAAGAGAAATACTTATTCTTTTCAGTGTACTTCTGCAAAAAAATATATATATACAACTAAGCTTTTTATACATATGAACTAGTGGGATAATAAAACAAACCCCTCAAGTTCTGTCAGGTAAACCATATTAGATCTGACTAACATAGCAACGTTGCATTATCATCTAACATGGTTCACCACAAACCTCAGTGCAACTCCAGGAAGCTTTTAGGGTTTCGAATGGGTTGTTGTGAGCATGGGAAACTAAACACTGAGCTTTGTTGGACTGACCCAGAGATTTAATCGAGAAAAATAAAGATGACTTATTATCTAAAACATTTCTTTATATGATGTTTGACACCTTGAACATCATGTTACATAATAGTGTGAGATTACATGAAGTCGCTTATATTTCAGAGAAAGATGAAGCAGGAATATGAAAGCATAGAGATATTCTGATTACTTGTCTTGAGTAGACTCACCTGACCCAACAGCCCTTTGTCAGGCGCAGGAAACAATTGACCTGCATTAGTTTAAAAACTGAATGACAGAGTGTAAAAACACACGTTGACTTAAACAGCTTTTAGAAACTTTTCAGCTGAGAAACTACAAAAACAAGGCTCAGAGATTTAAGAAGCACATGGTGGCACAGGCTGTGCTGATAAATTGGTCAAACAAGAATGTAACGTCAAGAGAGCATTAGCAACCACTGCAATAGCAACTATTTTATATAGATTTGATTAGATTTCTGAGAGTCTTTTGGACCTTGGGGCACCTTTATTATGCTACATTGACTTAATCAAAGAAATAGGTAAATTTGTGTTGCTTTAACCACGGAATGTAACTAAGATCATCACTGTTAAGAATTTCATTAAACATAAAACATGGATCAAGCCATTCTACTTTTTAACTTCCATTTTCACATAAAAATAAGCAATTTTAAATGTGTTAGTTTCAGAAAGGGCTTTTGAGTTGGCCAATATGGCTCACTGCCATGGGTGGCCTGGCATAGAGGATGCTAGAAGTACACTAGACAAGTATTATAATGCGTATATCATTTGAGATGCTGGTGAATGAGTGGCGTCTTGTTTTGGACCAAATTAAATGACTGTTCCCATGTTTTTTTTCTTTTTTGACTAATTCTGATCAACATTTAAACCTCTCAGTCTGAAATATCTAGAAGGTAGAAGGGTCAACCTTGGACTTGATTTCTCTACAGTGAACAAAGGTCCTTTAAATCAGTTATCCAAAGATTTATGAAATATATTCTGTTTTGGATTTTAGGGATCTAAGTAGAATAATATGAGTCAATCATGGGCTCTAAAGGATTTTCAAGCACAAATGATCACAGCAGATATTATTGTAGCTGGGATGCAACTGTCAATTTTCTACTGGTTCTGGTGCTGTTTGATTTCTTAGCTGCCAAGTTGGATATTGCATGATCATATTTTTTAAGACGGATAAAAAGAAAGATGCTGCACATTCTTTTAAAGAGAATCTGCAGCATCTTTAATCCAACAGAAAATAAAGCACCTAAAAGAAATTTAGATGCTTTATTTATGCACTTTATGCATCAAAACAGATGTTCCTAGCTTTTTATTTGGATACATCTTCTATCAATTCAAATTCCCTCAAAATTTGTATTTTTAGACTTCAAAAGGTAGGAGTTTTTAGATTTTATGCTTTTATTGTTTAAGAAAAAAAATAGATTTTTAAGTGTTTGACCTGCTGATCCCTCATCAGAGCCGATCAAAACCTAATTGCCGTTTTTTAATCTCAATGCTCTGGATTTTCCCTCTCTGGTAGGTCCCACTTTGCCACATTATTATGCAGAAGCATTGCAACAACATCAGGGTCAACTTGATTTACTTTCAAACAACTCTCAGCTGTGATTAGAATCATCAGAACAAAAACGTGATTCAACATCCACATGGGTTTTGGATAAAATATTCAATAATCTAATATTAGATTGAAATAAATTTCAAAAAGCTAAATTGCTTTCTTCTACTACTTTTCCTCCATTTTCTTGCTTTAGTCATTTTTTAAACAGTGATGGTTGGCAGCTAACATCACTACTTGACTTCTAGAAGCAACAATAAGCTGATGATCCTTATGCTGTTACATTATATTGATAATAAAACAAGTATTTTCTCCAGTTTGTTGTTTCTCTTATCAGATGGAAGTTTAAACTGATCTTTGGCCATCATGTCATTTTATTGCACATTATTGCTTCTTTTATTACCATTAATGGTCCTCTGATTGGAGAATTGGGTTTTTTTTCTGTCCCCTCTTGACCTGAAAAGAGACACTAACATCTCAGTACGCTCATTGTTTACTGCTGTAATTTCCTTTTTATTTGTTGATTAGCCCACAATTTCCAGTAAGCAGAAAAATGGCAAAAGCATTGGCGACAACTGACCAGTTCAATCTTAAGTTTCAAATATTAGCAGTTAAAGAGGCTTAAAAACACCGCAGTACTCATGGTGATTTTGTTTGATACAATACTAATTTAAAAAAAAATTATAATTTGCATATCATTAATATGATAACCTTGACCCAAAAAAAAAAAACTACAACAGTGATAAAATGTTGAGGTGGAAATAAGTGCTCATTGTTTTATTCCTTTGCTAGTTTGTACTTTTGGAATTTGACCTTTTTGTGCTTGACTTAAGTAGGTTTTTGTTTCTATGGTGGTTATTGAGATTTGGATTTAAAAAAAATAAGTTGTTCTTGCTTTTCTTGTTTTGACTTTATATCTATATTTAGTGACGTTTTAACCACAAACTATGTTTTTAAAGAATCTCTCATCCATGTTGACCCATCCAGTTCCTGTTTTCAATCCTTAACTGGTGATGACCAAATTCAGTCGAGCATAATTAATAAACAGTAAATCAATCATTTATTTAGCGTGGAATTGGATCCTTTAAGAAAGACACCACCTTTAGCAATAATTAGTCAACTGCTGTGTACAACAATTTCTGACCACAACACACACTGTTGGCGGGTAACTAATCAACTCCCCATTTACTAGAAGACAATCACAATCACAATCAACTGGATCTGCGCCGTTACCTAGTTGTAGAAAATTGTAAAAATTTTCTACAACGTTTTAGAAAAAGTTGTAGAAAATTGATCTGGAAATTGACAGGTGACATTTCTTTCTGAATGTGCTTTCTCGTTCCTGCCATCATGGGCAGGGAACCATAGAGCTCATACTAAAGGCCTGTGCTATTTTGTGCCAACCATGTGTCAGAATGAATTGAAACTGGATGGCATATCAAATATTCAAAATTGACTTCACTGTGTATTACAAAAAAGAAAATCTCAATTGTTAATATTTGTGGTAACACTCACAATTTAATGTTACAATTGTAATTTAATTATTGAGCTGAGAGATCAAGCATGTGAAATTTAAAAGAGATGTTTTTGATGCCGTGATGAGCTCAACGTTAAGTGGGCAGTTAAATCGGGTCATAGTACAATATTGGGCCTTTTGTCTTTCTGATGTGTCATAATGCAAATCCATATTGTACACCATGAAAGTATTTTCAACATAAAGTTGATTAGCAGCTTTCTTGGCGCAGATAAAATAATTTCCTCCCTTTCTTTATTTAGCATGAAATGCGATACAGTTTCACCTTCAGATCCATCAGATTTAGAAGTAGAATTGTAGAAACCTGAAGGCGTTTGTTCTTTCTGAGGATGTTATTGCACTTTTTTATGACTGAATATTTTTCAGAACAGTTTATTTCTTTTCTTTAACCTCTAAAATAAGTTTAGGGTAAGTGCAATATCATACCAAATTCTTGCTAATGTTAATGTGAACTGATCTTCAAAATTAGTTTCAGGGTGCTTTAGGTGAAGCAAAGTAGGATTGCATTTTAAGAAAACACATAAATGCCATTAAATTAAGAGTCCCTACTTTGTTGTGTGTAATTTTGATGACAGTCTATTTTGCAGGATATGTACTAGTACATTCTTGCTTCCGGTTTTCAAGTGAATTACTCCAAACTTGTTCTCCACTTTTTAGCTGACCCTTGTAAACAGTGGAAAAATACATCCTGCCACATTTACCTGACTCTCAGCGTCTTGGCAGGAGGCTTTGCTGGTTGGACTAACACCCTGTTGGGTTTCCTTCTTACCAAGCCTCAGCCATAAGTGGGGGCCTGAGCCTCTTTGTTGCATTTTATCAGAGTTGGTTAAAAATAGAACTACCTAGACTTTGATAGTCTTATGAAAATGTAAAACAGTTTTTAATGAATTGAGATTCTTGTTAGCTCACCTTGAGGATGATCGTTAAACTGATTAGGGGTTTTTGATGGTTTATTTTATTCGTTCTTTGTCAGGGTAGAATGATACAACAAGAAACTTTCTTGTGCACCAGATTTAAAAAAAAAAAAGTTTTAGGTGCGCGAGTGTAGATGTGTTACAAATGTTCTCTATACAGCAGAGGGTCAAAATTGTCCACTAATATTTTGATAAATACAATTTTCAGAGACTCACTAAAAAAATTGTCCATAGATTATTGACAGACGCAGACAGATTCATTCTAAAATCTCAAATTCAAACTGCTTTATCCTTTTCAACACCGCCTCAGACATGTTTGGGGTCATAGACCTGTTATAAGACATAACTTTGTCCATGTTTCAAACATTTGACTCCGCTCGTCATTCACATACCTCAGTCTTTGTCACCTTTGACTATAAAACTTCTCTCCACAAGGAATGTGGTTTGTTCAGTTGGCAGCTACAAACTGAGATTCTGCTTTATGATAGGCTTGAGCCTTAGTGGTTCCTGAGTTCTTGAACATCCCAACCAATTTCTTTTATCTGGATTTGTTTGGAGGAATCAAGCTGAAGGTTTCATAAGTAAGAATCACTATGAAACATGGTGGACGGTGGCATCATGCTTAGAGTCTGGTTTGCTGCCAGTGGAACTACTGCATCCCTGGTAGTGAATGGAAAAATGAAGGCAGAGGAGTATCTACAAATAATTCAACTTCACATGAAATCAACATGTAGACAAGAGAAATTTGGAGAGAATTTGTTGTTCCAAGAAGTTAACGATCCTAAACACACATCAACCAGTTTACAGAAACCTAACCATTTTTGATTACAGGACTGTTTAAATATTCAGCCGAAATTATCCCAGGAGCTTGTTGATGGCTGTAAAATGTGTGTGTTCTTTCTAAAATTTTACTGAGGGACAATATTGCTGAGGAGCTATGTATTTTTTGAGCCTATATGTTAAATTTTCCCCCATATAAGAAAATCTACAATAATTTTAAGTGTGTGCCCCTTTACCTTGTTAATGCTAAGGATTAGAGTGCATTGTATTGTCAAATCAATAAGAAAAAAATCCAAAAATTGAATTTGCATCTAAGATTAAGAGTAATCTCCTGCCCAGTTATCAAGAAACATTTGATATGTTGGAAATACAGCAGTCTATGTAAAAGTTTCCCCAGTTCGAAGGTTTCTTTGAAAGAGACTTTATAGTAGAGGTGAGATTAAATCAAAGTTTGGTGCCAGAACCTGACTGGTTGACTGTCCATGTTTACTGAACCTGTCATTGATTCAAACATCTCTGTGGTGAAAAAAAATAACATTTCTGAGACACTTCTGCTAAAGCACAGTCTGTGTGAGACATCTTTGGGATGACGTCAGGAATAAAAATTAGTTTTTTACATGGTTCGCTAAAAGACAAATGTGGTTGTGTTTTATTCTTATGAAAGGCATTGTTAAAGCCTAAACTTCTGGAGATTAAATCAGTTTGCAGAATCCCAGGATGCCGATTTCATATCTAACTTTAAAATAAATAATCAGCCAATTACTGAGGCAAACTGGTCCCAACTACACTGCAGTCTTGTGACCATCTCCTGTTACCAGAATAGTACACAGAGTGAATTGGGAACTTGAGTGCTTCAGTTGCCACAGAAACTAAGTCGAGGCTTAGCAACTCTACTCTGTGAAAACCCTCAACGTGAAACAGCAGAGGCAGCTGTCCTGCTTTGCTTTTTATAGTATCTTTATAAATGCATAAATGTACATTTAAAATCTAATTCTCATCTTATGATAAAAAAGAACTCTTTCTGTAATGAATCCTATTTTCATTAACAAAGGTTCTATCTACTCTCATTGCTGTGAAAGAAATTGTATTTGTTATAGTATTTATTGGTAATATTATTATTTGTAGGAGAGATAAATTTATACACTGTAAAATGAATTTCACTCCTACCCATAAATACTTCACTCTGTATCTGAAATGAAACATCTACAATTTAAATGTTAACTATAACTTCTAAGGAGCCTTCAAAAAGTGCAATGTAAGGAAAGATCACTAACTTAAGGCTTTTAACATTGAAGTTTAGTGCAGTACTCATACACTGTAACACTCTCATGGAGTTCATAGAAAAAGGTAATTCTTGACTTATTCTGATCTTTTTTTATCAGTTTAATACAGTGCCACAAAAGTATCCATACACTATAACCAATTTCACATTTTGCTAGGTTAGACCACGAGCGTCAGTGTATTATATTGTGATTTTATGTGTTTCATCATCATAAATTTGCAACTGAAAGCTGGCAATCAGGCCCAAAACCTGGGAGTAGTGATGGACTCTGACCTGAACATTCAGAGCCACATAAAGACAGTTACAAAGTCGGCCTTCTATCACCTGAAGAACATCTCCAGGATTAGAGGACTTATGTCTCAGCGAGATCTAGAGAAACTCATCCATGCATTTATCTTTAGTCGCATCGATTACTGCAACAGCGTCTTCACAGGTCTGTCCAACAAATCAATCAAGCAGCTGCAGCTGATCCAGAACGCTGCTGCTCACGTTCTCACTAAAACCAGGAAGATAGAGGACATAACACCAGTTCTACAGTCCCTCCACTGGCTCCCTGTAGCTCAGAATAGACATTAAAATACTGCTGTTAGTTTATAAATCACTGAATGGTTTAGCACCACAATACACTAAAGATCTGCTGTTGCTGTATTAACCTTCTAGACCCCTCAGGTCTTCTGGTTCTGCTCTGCATCTCCAGAACCAGAACCAAACGAGGAGAAGCAGCATTCAGCTTCTATGCACCACAAATCTGGAACAAACTTCCAGAAAACTAAAACAGCTGAAACACTGAGTGCCTTTAAATCTCGACTAAAAACCCACCTGTTTAGAGTTGCATTTGAAACGTAATCAATTACGAATTTAACAGTGGCACTTGACGTAATGTAATGTTTTGGATTGTTGATTCTATGTTGCATGACTCTGTGTTTTTGTGTTTGTTATGATGTAAAGCACATTGAAATGCCCTGCTGCTGAAATGTGCTATACAAATAACATTTGACTGATTGATTATACAGTCATCAAATATGAAACAAGCAGTAAACGTTATATTTAGTCAAATGCCATCACCAAAATCATCATGAATAATCATCAAATATATTGGTCAATGTTCCCTTTGTTATTAATCCAAAGAGGGTTTTAGCCTTGATTTGATCCATTTCTGAAAAATTCCCCTGCTTTGCAAATTCAAATACTTCGAACCTTCCTTTAAAAAGGACTTTGAGCTATTTGGAATCAACAACTCAAAAGCTCTTACAAAACATCACCTGTGCATTTTCCAACTTTTCCTTTAGGTCAGACAATATATAGCTGAAATCAGTCTATAATCAGACAAGGTGTTCAAACATTAGTTGCACAATGTTAACAATATTCCCAGAGCAGAGGGGGGATAATCCCTCATCTGCTCTTTCTTAACCCAACAAAACTTCAGCAAGAAATTTGAGAAGCAATCACTGTGGATCAGATGTGAGAGGTGAAAGCTGTTTTTATGCCATGTCAGTTCATGAAAAGTCTAATCAGTAATTAAGATATGTACTTTAGCCAGGCAAGAGTTAATATTTTCTGTCACGAAGGTCCTATGCATTATTCATGTTAAAAATTATTTTCAACATTTTTTTTTAGAATTAACAATCCAAAACATTACATTACGTCAAGTGCCACATTTTGTTCATCCAAAGTGGATGAATGAATGAATGGATTTGCAGTCAAAAGTTGGAAATTTCATGTTATCCTTTGCCATGAAATGCAGCATCTGTGTATCATTAGAAGCTGATACAACATATAATAAAATAAAAGTAAGCAACTGTATTAATATTTAGAAGCACAGAAAAAGTATGGCACTCATGGGAAAAGAGGAAAAATAGCATGAAATAACTTACAGAGATTAAAGGGTAACAATGATTTACATCATGCAAGTTCTTCAGAAAAGTATTCAACTCGGGGAAAAAAAGACAAAGGTATGCCACCTTAGGTATATGTGTGGCAAAATAAGTACCCATAGTTAAGGTAAGATTTTACAAATAAATAAAAGTAGGCGTTCTCACCTATCATAGGGGGTGTAGCCATTCTGCTGCAGGAAGTCGTCCTTTATGAGCTTAGCTACTTCCAGAGTGATTTTATCAGTCTCAGCGAGAGAAGCCTGCAAACAAAACAAGATCTGTGCTCGTTACATTCACACTGTCAGCAGCCATCAGCTGACCCAATGTTGGCCAGAATAAAAAACACAGGATCAGATCACGCTCAATGTTTAGTCACTGTGTACTAACCCATCAGTCACATGTAATAATTGCACTAAAGGGATTATGTACTGCTTCCCAAGTTGCAATTCATAAATGATCAACAGTTTTTAATTTGGTCACATGTAGGGCTGTTGTAAACGAATATTTTAGTAATCGAGTAATCTATTGATTATTCTTACAATTAATCGAGTAATCGCATAAAAAATTGATGAAATAAAATATTGGTAAATGTGGCATAACACCGGTGCTACTATCGGATATCAATATCAGTCCAATTTTTCATATATGAGCTTCTCTACTAGCTACTTTTTTGTAGTTTAGAAAATTAACCTGTAA
>CAEGAE010090260.1:0-34698 GCA_903067095.1 Girardinus metallicus | reverse complement strand
TACAGGAAGTCATCACAACATGGCTCCTCTATTAGCCCTTTAACCATGTTTTTACCAGTGTTTCACTGAGAAGTAGCTTCCATAATGAGATCAGCTGATAAGCAGTTCCACCAGCTGTTTGCTAATTACTGCTGGATAGTCTGAAGGAGCTGAGTGGGATGCTCCATCATCTTACTGTAGCCGTGGTAACAGTCAGATGGCATCCTGCAGCTCACCTGTGCTGCACTTCTCACTTTCTGGTACAGCGCCGTGCCGTGGACGGGATCCGGAGCGCCGCTGTAAACTGAAATGCAAGTTTACAGAATGTAAACAACCTGCTGTGGTTCAGGAAGTACGTGGAGCCTGAAGCTCCTGAAAGCATCGAGAGGCGGGGCTCACTCGACGCCTGCTGGATGAAGGTGGAGTTCCTTCTGAGCTCCGTGAGGAAGTGCTTTGAGCCGTGTCCGCACAGATGGATGAAGATCTTCAGCACCTGGTTGGGGGAGAGGAGAGGCATCAGAAACCGAGAGGACGGGAAGGCGCGGCCGGCGCCGGCCGCTCTCACCTTCAGTTTGACGTGACACGACTCCACCTGAAGCCTCTCCAGCAGATATTCCAGCAAACATTGGCCATGACCGGACGACTCATGGCAGATTTCTAACAGCGGGGTTAAAGGTCAAAGGTTCGTTTTGATAAAGAGCAGCATCCTCTACATGAGCACAGCTTGAAAATAATCTAAAACGTCAACATAACATTTCATCAAAGAGCTTTTATAGTAAAAAAAAAAAAAAGAAATCTGGAAAGTGTGGCAGGCATTTGTATTCATCTCCCTTTACGCAGACTGCACGAAATCTAGGGCTGGACAATAAATCAATAACAATGTATATTGTGATAGACCCGTGATCAATATCAACAAATAATGATAGAATATTCAATAATTTTACTGAACTCCAATTCAGAACTGCACAGCATTCTGGGGGATCTAGGCAGACTTAAGGCTTCAGTTGCTCAAACTCTCACATTAACTTACTCCCTCTTTGGTTACCTAGCAACAACCTTTCGAGTAACTTGCGCAGCAGTTTCATGTTTTGCCACTGTGCCTCATGAGTGCTTAAAAATAAAAAAACAACGGCGTGGAGAGAAAACTGGATGAAAAAAATGAAAGGTCACGCCACCAGTTTGGCAGCATATCAGATATTTAAAACAAAACACTCATCAATAATTGTGGATATTGACTGATATGGAATCCTTATATCGTGATACGCTCAGCTGTATAATCCAGTCATTTTCTATTTTATTAAATACCGTACTAAAAAAAAATACAACAAAAAAAAACAGCGTCCTGTAGACAAGGGGTGACCAATGTGTGGCCCGCGGCCAAATTATGGGGCCAAACATCTCAGTGAAAACTGCTCAACTTATCATCATAATGTGGAAAGAGGATGAACAACTGTAGACCTACTAAAACATTAATGAAGACGCAGCAAAGAGGAGCTGCAGAGGCAAACACAACAGATGGGAGAATCTGTAACTTAAGTTAATGAGAGTGGCAGAATGAGATTCATTGTTGGAAGGAAGCAACTGTTAACAGTTTGCCACAAAACATGTAGGAAACAGAATGCATTATGGTCAAATGGGACCAAAACTGACTTTTCTGGCCTCCATGCAAAAACACTTTGCAGTGGTAAAACTGCATAACGGTGAAACCATGGTGGTGGCGGCAGCATCTTCCTATACTATTCTTCTGCAAAGACAGGAAAGAATTGTTTTGACTTTAATTTGTAAAAAAAAAAACAGAGATGAAATATTTTTCTTAATGTTGGCCGTTAACATAAAACCCCCTCCAAAAAATATCCATAGAAGTTTGAGGTGTCACTCTAAGGGCTCAAGGGCTCTAAGGGCGTAAATACGTTTACGCTGAGTGGAACCGTGTAGCACTAAAGGCTCTGAGATCTTAAAAAAACCTGCAGGAACCCAACAGCCAAACAAGGATACTTCCAATCTCCTGGAAAAGGTAACCAGGACAGGGAACTTCATCATCTGCTGTTGCCTTCATCAAGGTGGGGATCTGAAATTATTATTAGAATATTAACACACAAGAGCCAGAAAAGTCATTAGTAGTAATATAACACAGTGACTTTCAGCTCTAACAAAATGAGATATGTCAATATAAACTTGTTTATTTAGGTGTTTAGCTTGAATGCTAGCAATAAGAAGCTATGAGCAGAATAAGGCATTAAAGGAGAGCAGGTTAGCATTAGCTCCTACTTATCATCGTCCTCTAGTGTGTTAGCTGCGCGGTCATCATTCAACACAAGTTAAATTCACTTACTTTCTGCAGGAAAGACAAACGTTCCATAAATGCTGCCATGATTTAGCAGTCCTAGCTGCGTGTCACTCATTTTCCGGCTAATCTGGGAAGGCGGGGTCAATATTGACAGCTAGCCAATCAGAAGGCAGTAAATAGAGTACTTTACGCCTTCTCAGCGTGGGAATCAGCGAATCAGGTAGAAGGAAAGGCTCCCGGCCCATAACGTTTTCACAGACATCACTTTGACTGACAGCTATGTGAGCCAATTAGGCTTAGAGTATCAGGCGGACCTTTTTCCTTCACGTAACAGAAATTGCAACATGGCGCTGTCCATGGCTGGCATGAATACACTATCTACTGGATGATATATTTGTTTTAAACAGATTTTGGGTTTGTTCGTGAGTTTAATAAACCAATAGGCACTACAGAATTGCTTTTTTTGCTGTTGTTGATGTGAAACACAAAGGACAAAGCATGTCGGGGTCAAATGTATGGAGTCGTAGCCGAGAGAGACTGAGACGGTTCCCTGAGCTGTTAGCTCAGTGTGCAGATGAGGTAAGATCCAACACGATGAGGCTTGTTGATGACCTGTTTGTCCTTCATTAGGATGTCCCAACAGATAAACTGGGTTACCGATACTCTTTGCTTACATTGTTTGTTACATCGTTCCCTAAATATCTATTCAACTGTGTATTCTGGGCTGTTTTAATATTAACAAAATATTAATTAAAACGTATGTATTTGAAGGTTGTAGTCTCATTTAGTAAATTTACGTTATATATAGGTCATAATATACGAATTAACGCATTAAAGGCGTCTTAAGGTGCACTTAGGAAAGGGGGATGATCTAATAGCACTTAACTGAAAATATTACAATAAAAACAAAAAGAAGCACAAAACTGCAAAGTGTGGCATGCATTTGTAACCAACTCCTTTAACCTGGTTAGCCTAAATAAAATCTACTGAAAAACTGGCTTCACTTGGGATCTCATTCGTAAATACTGCCCACCTGCATGCGGACCTAGATTCAAATGAAAATCCAACAAAGTTTACTTTTTTTTTGCAAAGAAGAAAGGGCAAAAGTTTCAGTTTCCTAGATGTGCAAATCTGACGGACATACAGTTTATCAGGGGCATCTTAGATAGAAAAAAAAAAACAACCTTTCTACCAAAAAACCCAGAAACTTTCTCAAATAAAAAGGACATTCCTGAGCTCGGCAAGTCAAAATTTGCTAGGAAAAAATTACAATTTTCTACTTTTCATTGTCGGACACTTCCATGAGATTTCTAGAAAATTACTTAATCTATTTTTTTGCGGTGGAAATTCACTCTGGTTCCCCCCCCCCAACTTAATACGCAGTCGTATAAACATGTCACCATGTCTATACGAAACACAAAGGACACTCCACTTTAGACGTGAAACTAAATATTCCCTGCAATTTGATAAAAATGAATATGACTTATTTTTGTTTCTTTTTAATCCTTTGCTGCAGGCAGCCCTTTATGGGAAGTGTGTTGCTGCGACAACAGCTAGTAAACAGGAGCTGAAGAAGGATATGTGTGCTAAAGAGTTTGAAGCACTGAAGACCTGTTTTACAAACGCAGTAAGTGACAGTCCGCAATAGTGGAATTAATGTTATTGGACTTAGAATTATTGCTTAATAAGTACCTTTTCTCATCATTTGTTTCCCAGGCCAAGAAGAAAACCAGATGACACATCAGGACTGATCTGTGGGGGAAAACTGTCCAAGTGGAGCTTTGATGTGATGTTATGACAGGGAAGACAAACTAATTCATTTCAGTCGATATTTATACAAACCAGCAATCGATAATGTTGAATATCTTTTATTGGAACTTTTTGTAAGCAAAATATTACACATAGAAAAATCTGCTTGTAAAAATGATCTTGATCTTCACAGGAGAGACCAGAAAATACAGACAGGATTTCCAACCAATCGCCTTCCTTTTATTCTTATTGTGTAGAAAAATTAGGGTAAAGGGGAAAAAAAGAGAAAAAGGTGAGGGGGAAAAAAATGCATTTTTAGTCTGTTCTGCAGCATATTGAAGGGAAGGCACCAAGGAAGAGTTACATTGAGTTGATGTGCCATTCATAAGGCTGCGATGCACACAGGAGAGACTCAACCGGGTTTAACGGAACAACAGGGACTGAGACGACAAAAACACGACAGCGTGAAAACTAGAGGCGGGTTCCATCCACACAAATCTTAAGTACAGAATATTCCTGCTCAGAAATGACAGATTTTGCATAGAGATATTTCTATTTACACAGTGACCTTTCCAGAATGTTTATAGAAGACAAAAATAAGTTAATATTTACAGACTTTGAGTCAGCTGTGGATCAGAGGCTGATGAAGGCAGCGGCGTTCTGAGGTTCCGCAGGTTTGTGCTGTAAAGCTGGAGAGGAGGAATGTGTGTGTGTGTGTGTGTGTGTGTTATTCTGCTCCATCGTCCACTGCAGCCTGTTTAATTTGTCTGGAGTGCAACACTCCCCCGGCCAGCAGCTGCTGCTCCAGGGCAGCATGCAGGTCTGGGCCCCCCAGCTCCAGGAGGGGCTCCAGGCCGTGAACCCCTCTGGATCCTCCGGCATCCCCCAGGGGCCCTGCGGCCTCTCCGGGCCCCAGGGCTCTCTTCCTGCGCCTCAGATCCGTCTCTTTTTGATCCCTGGCCATCTCGTGGGAGCCCTGGAGGCGCTCCTCTGCCCCAGGGTCGGCGTCGGCTCCGGGGCCGGCCTCGGAGGAAGCTTTCTCTTTCAGGTCTCTTCCTCCCGTTTTCAAAGCTTCACCCTCGTCTCCCCCGGCTTTTCTGGCTTCTAGAACCCCCTGCAGCTGCTCCAGCCTCTCCTTCGCCTCCTGCTCTCTCTTTGCTCTCTCGTTGATCTCATCGCCAACCCGGAGCTTCTCAGAATGCTCTGCCTTCTCGGCGAGCTCCTGCTCTCTGTTCAGCTTCTCTCTCTTCTCTCGTTCCAGCCATTCCTTTTCCACCCGCGCCTCCACTTCTCTCTCTATCCTCTCCTTTTCAGCTCTCTCTCTCTCTATCCTCTCCTTTTCAGCTCTCTCTCTCTCTATCCTCTCCTTTTCAGCTCTCAATCTTTCTAACTGCAGTTTTTCCTGTCTCTCCTTCTCCAGGAGCTCTTTGGCCAGCTGTGCTTGGACTTCCTTCTCTATCATCTCCCTCTGAAGTTTTTCCTTTTCCAGCTCGTTATCATCGGCAGTCTTTTTATTTCCGTCTCCGCCCAGCTTGTCCTTGTCCATTGTGTCCTTTTTTTCCATTGCTTCTTTTTCCTTATCGAGTTTTCTTTCTTCGTCTTTGACCTGAGATGCCTGATCATTTTGAGGCTCTGTGTATTTTTTCTTCCCTAGCCAGACCCCCCGGGCCCCCAGCTGCTGCTCAGACTCTCCTCCCTGTGCAGCTTTGGCGTCCTCCTTGTAAGCGGCAGCAGCTTCTTTAGCGGCCTCGCCTGCTGCGTTCCCAGCTGGAGCTGCTCTCTGCTCCCCAGCATCTTGTCCTCCAGCTGCTGCTGCTGCCTTCAGGTCTGATCCCACGCCGGGGTCTTTGGCTTTCCCCGCTCCTTCGTCCTGGACTCCCTTCTCTGCCTCAACATCTGCAGCTCCTTACACACACATAAAATAAATAATGAATTATTGTTGTCAATAAGTTGTTAAAATCATGGCAGTAATGGATTTAAACATTTATATGATATATATTCATAATTAAGTCATGGCACTAAACAATCTATCAGCCAATCAGAAGACGTCGGCGTCTTATTCAGGTGTTGGAGCAACAAGCCCCGCCTACATGGGAGCAGTTACGTATGCGGCGTTTTGGGGACATTACAGTCGGCCATTTTACAGAAGAGTTGTGGATTCAGCAGGTTGGAGTGACACACAACTTTTGATGAACTGTGTGATTCTGTGAGTTCTGAAGGAGCCAACTGCACTTTGAAAACCCCCCCAAAAAACAAACCACCATCCTGTCGTTTTCATCATTGTTTTCTCCAGCAGTGACATCCTGCTGTTGATCACCTGAATCGTGTGATGCAAAACAAGTGCTTCCATTGCAGCTTTGCAAAATGCATCTATTTAGATACGGCTGAAAAACCACCTCATCCTACTGCAAACGTTTTTTTATCGAAAAGAACTTTTTTTGAAACTGGCGCGTTTCCATCAAGTAAAATAATTGTTATAATTTGCATAATTCTACGGTTAACGGAAACACGGCTACAAGTCTGCTGACATCAAAGAGCACAATTTTGCAGTTGTGATGTTTCCATTGAAACAAGAAACGCAATTAAAATCAGCTATGAATAAGTTTATTTACGCAGTATTGCCCGCAGCTGCTCAGCACATGTATAAATCAGCTGAACAGCAGTGATATGTGTGTGTGTGTGTGTGTGTGGTGTGTGTACGCACCGCCCGGCTGCTTCTGGTGGATCTCCTTGTGCTGCTCTTCTATGACGGCCAGCAGCTTCTCCTGCTGGTCCAGAAGTCTCTTCTGCTGCTCCTGCTGCTCCTTGATCACCTGCAGCAGCACGGCGTGGTCCAGCTGGCCCTCTGCACGGACACACACACATCCGACTGAAGCAAGACGCACTTCTGAGTACACAGTTGCAGACCACAGCCTCAGGAATGAGAGGACTCAAGCTACATGTTAAGAGGAGAAGGTGGATGGAGGCTTTCTTCTCTAACAGAGATGCACCAGGTTCAGTTGTTCACCAAGTTTTTAGCAGTTTGATTCTTCAAAGTGCGACAAAATCTAGAAAATATGGACATTTTTTTTGTAGCCTTTCTGACCAGAGCCAGTAATATTTATATTCAAAGGAAACGTCACACTGTGTGAGAAACAATGGCTGTTAAAAAGGATTTGAACTTTTAGAATGAAAACAAAAAAAGTAGTATCTAATATTAATGATTAATGGATTAGCATTAATAACCTAGCAGTTATCTGTGTGTTCCACGGAGAACGTAGAGCTTTACCGTAACTCTGCGACAGGGGTGTCCGACTTTGTGTCACGTGGGTCAAAATCATCAAGTCAAAAGTAGAAAGTTACGAGTTACCTTGCAAAAGTATTGCATTCCTTCACAAAACTTTTGCGTTCCCTCACAATAGGTTTTGCGTTCTCTTGCAATAACGTACTGATCAGTTCATGTGACATAAGTGAAGACGGAAAGTCTTTCTTGCGGCGGCCACCATACTTTCTGCCATAAGGTTTTTGTGAGGTTTTTTCCATGCATGTTAAAATTTTGTTTGTGCGATATCTGAAGGTTTACATCTGTTTACATCTTTTTCTTTAGGATAGAAAACACATATGTGCAAAATGCAAGAGCAAAATAGGTCAAACATGGACTTCCCATCTCCCTTCTAAGATGTAAACAAACTTTCCATAAGAAAGAAAGAAAGAAAAAATACGTCCTGACTACTTGGACAATTTGTGAGTTATTTTCACAGGGTATTAAAGTCATCTGACAGTTTTGATTGCGTCTTTTTGTGTTGATGGTCTGAATGGTTTAAAGGGCCGTTTTCATGTGCAGCTCCATCTCAGCCTTACACAAACTGACAATAAACATGCAGTGAATAAATCAATTTTCAATCAAGTTTTTTGCACCAAAGAGTTAATGAATGAACACGTTTTCACTGAGGCTCTTTAAATGTGCACAAATTTGACATTTTAAATTGAAATGTCTGACTGTATACAAAACAGACCAACAAATATTGCATTAAGCATTCTTTGCTTATTGCGAGGGAACGTAAAAGAAAAACTTTTCCCCGTGTCCCTTAGGGGCCTCCGTAGAAAGTGGCCCGATTTGTTGCTGGGTTTTTGTAGCAAAGGGATGTTTGTTCATCATAGATCCAAACATTTAAAATGATTTTTGCTTTATTAAAAGAAGGCTAGCTAGATTTCAAATTCTTTTGGAGTTCAATGAACAAATTTATTTGGAGCTGTAAGAACAGGATATGAGTCACTTTGTTTCAAAACACTTATGTTTAATTAATCAAAGCTGATTCAGGTGCAGCAAAGGCAACTTTTTAATAAAAATGTAAAAAGCCTGGGAATAAAAATAACAACACTTTGCGTCGTAATTAACAATTTCCATCGGAAGAGAATTATGTCAGCAATTGTTTTTATAATTAAAAAGTTCAATAAACAAATTGGTATCATTGTTAAAAACGGGATTTTAAATTTTCCTTGGACCAGCCAGTCACCATTCAGGTCAGAGGAAGTTGAAAACTTTACCATCTCCATCTTGGTGCATCTCTGTTCACGACCATTTGTCAACTAATGCAGCAGTTAGTAAAATGAGCTGCGTGTTAAAGTAATGATTATTGATCAGCTTATGAGCGAGTGTGGTGACAGACTGACACAGACACTAGAAGGAAAGGAGGAGTCCATACCTGCGACCAGCTTTTTTATCACTGCCATTTGAATCCGCCAGAGAGAAGGAAACAAAGGAAAGGCTTTAAGAGGAGGAGAAAAGTAAACAACAGAACATAAGAGAGAACAAGCCACATCAGACAGCCGAGTGCACCAAGAATCAGGAAATAAAATCAGATTGCCGCGTGTGCAACAAGCAAAGAGAGAGGAAGAGAAGAAACAAAGTTAGATTTTAACTCCAGGAAGCTGTGCAGGAACCAGGCCGGGTTTCTGACATGGTTTCCTCTGATTGTCCAAATCAGTGGAGGCAGAACCTGAACATCAGAGCGTCGGAGTGGTCGACTCTCTCAGCACATTGGTTCAGTTATCCTGCAGGTTTTGTTTTCCATTCATTTTAATTCATTAGCCTGTTAACTTCAGAGGACGGAAGCTACGTAAACGTTGAAAAGTATCGCTCCACCAGCCATGGTAAATGAAAATGTTCGAGGAAATTCTGAAGAAAAGCCCATCATGGAAATAAACGTGAATACAGGGAGCAGCAAACTCCACCTTAGAATATCAGAAATGACTCGGAGGGAGCGGCTGATGCCTTGGAACAAATGAACTGGAACGTTTTCCTTCCAAAAACAAATCCATCGTTTTGGGGAGAGCTAGGATGCAGTCACAAAGTTTGGGGTTTAATTCCAGCTTCCTCTGTGACCATGTTAATGTGCCTTTAAGCAAGGCACTATTTCAAAGAATGTTCTATTCTTGAAATCTAGTAACAGAGTCTGACAGAATTTTAATCGAGCTGTTCCCAAATACTCATCGGGCTGCAACTAAAGATAAACGGACAAAATGTGACCAGTTTGAAACGTGACACAATGTGACAAAGTTCAATGGGTGTGAATAGTTAAGTATTTAACTTTCTAATGAACAAAATTCACCAAATTAATTCCCTACATATTATTTAAAATTTTTTAAATAAATACTGTTTTATTATGACATACTGTACGGCTTTCAGAATGGACAGAAGCACATGTAAAGTGCTCTCCAAAACATATTTTGCTAGACAAGAAATTGCTCCAGTTATTATTGTGATAAATGATAATATTGTTGAGACCATTTTCAAGTCGTATATTGCTAATGGAATAACGCTGCCAGTTAGCTCTCTCAAAGACCAGTGACTGTGATCTTGTAAAGAACGCTTCACACTGCAACTGGAATACATTTGGAATATCTAAAATGAAACGGAAATAAAAACCACTCGCAACCAAAACTATAAATAAAATGGATTATGACGTATCTGTAAACAAAATTTCACTTCAAAAAATATTGAAAAATATATTGTTAAGTCATCACGAGTGAAGCTCATTTTAGTTTATGAGAAGATTAATCGATTCATTGCTTAATAGCTCATTGTGACAGGCTTCAACCCCAGTACAACAGAGGTTGGACCGGTTGGGTTCTGGTATCCTACTGCTGCTTCTGTCACGTTATTTTTCGCCACATCTCACTTTTTCTGACTTTGTGTTTCGTAAATTAGCTGAACCTACCATCCATCTTCTCATCTGCTGTGTCTTTGCTGTCTGCGTCTGCGCCAGCATCTGCAGCTGCGCCAGCATCTGCCACAGGATGACGCTCTCCTTCAGCAGCTGGAGCTGGTCAGGAATTTCACAGAAGTTGGACAAAACATACAACAGGGAATTGCTGCATATTGCCTGTATTGCTAGTTGTTAAATCTTTACCCTTTTCTGCAACATTTGGTTGTTTGGCAGCTTCTTTGGCTGGTGCTCCTGCTGCCTGATTGGCTGCTACAGCTGCGTTGTCGTTGGCAGCATCTTTGGCAGGTTTTTCTGCCTCCTTCAATGCAGCAGAGTCCTGCTTGCCCACATCTCTGACCGGCTTCTCCAGCACCTCATTGGACGCCACCGGACCACCCGCCTTCCCCTCTTCCTTTCTTCCAGCGGCCTCTTCGGCGTTTAGTTCTTTCCTGTTGTCTTTCTTGAGGTCGTGCCCCGGCTCATCCCTTTGTGGCTCTGCTTTGAGCCCTTCTTCAGCTTGCTTCTTCTCTTCTAGCTCTGGTTTGTCCTTCCTGGAGTTGACCCACACTTCATCCTGAGGGATGGGCGGTTCATGGCGGTGGGCTTCCTCCTCTGGCACAACTGCGGCAGAGCGAACAGACAGCGGTTGTAAACGGCTCCGGATCCGCTCCGTTTCACAGTTTGCTTCAGCTTCCTTACCGGCATCGGGGCGGTCCACCTGCACCACTTCCTCCTCCTTCCTCTCCTCAGGCCCTTTGATCTGGGGGGGCTCGGCGTTTCTCTCCGCGGGCTGCACCACGTTCCCTTCTGGTAGAACAGGCTTCTCTATTTCTACTGGTTTTTTGACAGCAGCATCATCTGTGAGGACAAGAAAAACTTTATCAATTCAAACACCTGCAGTATGTTACAGAGACTCAACACGCACTAATATAGTTTGTGTTAATTTGTGTTGAAAATCAAGCCACTTTTTCCTTCCATTCAACTTTCCACTAATTAGTTTGCTTCCAGAACACTTTTGTTTGTGGCTTGTAAATGACCCTCTGTCTGTCTTATTATTGGTCTCGTGTTACATTTTAATTTTGGGGTTTTAGCTGTCAGCCATAATCATCATAAGAATGTTAGAATGTACCCACTCTGTGTGTAATTAATCTATGTAAAATACAAATTCCCCTGTTTGATTTAAACTGCTAAAATTAATACGTTTTTTGATAATACAATTGATATAAATGCATCTGTATTTTAGTTTTCAAACTGTTGATTTCAATAGATCCACTAGGTGGCAGCAAATGCAAAAACAACATAACTGACGCCTCATCTCAAGAGAGTAAAAGAGAGAAGACGATTTAAAACTACCAGATTACAGGTGGATCGTTTGCTCCAGGAGGATAATACAAGGCTTCTGCAGGTTTTACCAACTCAATTTAAAGACTTTTAAGAATTAAATTAAAGAACTGTATTACGATACAAATGTACAAAAGAAAATTGCGTCACTTTTATATAGTAGTGCCCAGCATATTTTGCACAGAATGCACTGTGCATCGAACGGGTTATGGCAATAGAAATGAGTCGGTGGCGAATACGGACGTCGACTCGTTTAATCAACTGGCACTTAGGAAAAAAGCTAGCTAGCAGGGGCTTATTCGCAGCTAGTTAGCGGTAGCCTCAACCATCTGGAGTCACAACGGAATACAGATGTCTGCGTGCGACTCAAACTTTTGCCTGACTGAAAAGTCCCACCAGAAAAATGAACTACCATACATACCTACATATGAGACTAAATAGTCCTGCCTCTACAACATTTAAGACCTGTGATTAACGTAGCTAACTTACATATTTTATCTTTATTTTAGATACGTTCATTTAATCTTAAGACTTTTTGAGGATGCGCCGATACCCTATAATAAACAGAAAATAAACAAGTTAGAGGAAATAAATAGGGAAAACAATATGTTTTTGTCTATTTGTATTTTTTTTAAATAATGAAGAACTGTGTAGTTTACAACTATTCTTATTCTTGCGTTACCCCAAAAACAGCAAACCCAGATAAAAACAATGCTCTCCGGGTATCATTGGCTTGCTTCATCTCCCTCTGAGCCCACAGCATCCATTCGTATAGGTCGAGCCTGCAGTCATTTTCTAGCTGCCACAGGAGGTATGAGGGTAGAGGAGGCTGAACATGGTGTGTTTTAAGAGGTTGGGGGCTGGTAGGAGAAATGAACAGAGGCAGAGGGGCTGAGAGAAATTGCTGGAGTTTGAAGGGCATCAATCCCGCTTCATCAATGTCAAGCACTGAGCGCTGCTTTCAGATATTATCAAGAGGTTATCTCCTCACCCTGCCTGCCTGTCTGACTACCAGCCACCCTGTCTGTCTCTCTTCTTCTCAGGGAAACAGAAAAAAATAACATTCTTCTGCTGCTGCTCTGTGCTTTTGTTTTAATCTGAATAGCTCTTTGCCTCTGGTTCATTTTTTGCTCTACAAAGCTCATTTAGTCTGCTAAATGAGCAGACTAAATTTGAATTTGAAAGCAAAACAAGAAACAAGCATCTCCTTTCTGTTGCTGGTGCGTTTTACAGAAAATAATGACATGCAGTGGTGCTGGCCAATCTCACACTCAGCAGACGGCCCCGGCTCCGGCCCGCTGAGGTAAATGTTTCCACGGCTCATTAGAAAACCACTTTCATTTACAGTCCATCAAGTGGCTAAGTGTCTGGCAGCCATTAGAGGAAGTCGTGATCTTTACCGTGCGGGTCGGGGAGGTTCGGTAGAGGCGCCATGTTCCTGTTGGGTGCCGGGGGAGGAGGAGCCGGGACTTTGTAGCTGGGACTGCTGCTGGAGACGGAGAGCGTGGTGAAGGTGCTGATCAGGAGGATTCCCAGGCCAACGCAGAGGACCAGCTACAGGACATACGGACACACACACACACACACACACACACAGTGCTTACCAAAAGCATTTACCCCTCTTCAAAGTGTTTCACATTTAGCCACTATTTAATCCTGTAGAGATTCACCATCAGGCAACAAGATAACGATTAAGCTACATTCACACAGCAGCTCATGATGCTCAATTCTGATTTATTTATTGTATTTTTCATTCCACTAGATGACACGACCCCAAAGCGACCTGACCGCGCAGAAGAAGAATGCAGACGTCACACAGCAGCGTGCTGTTTAAGTAATAAGGGACGCCGACGTTTATGGCTGGGTTTTAAAGCAGTGGGAGCTTAGAGGGCTGTCACAACATCAAAACAACATGAGGGAAGCTAATAAAAAGAAAGAACAACTAATAACGGCGGCCTTTTGTAGAGCACAGACTGTTGAGAAGTCTGTTTGGACGTGGAGTCAGAGCCAAGTGTGGAGGAACTTCAGTGGAACATACTTCTGTCACAATTTCATGATTCGGATTTTTTTTAGCAGTTGTTTACATCTGGCCAGAATTACGATGCACGTCTCAAGTCAACAACGTAAAAACCTGATTAGATGCAACGTTGTGACTGAAGACAATCGGATACGTATCCGAATTAGTCGCACATATGGAAGCTGCACAAATTCGATTTTTTAATGGAGTGAAAAGATTGAAATTGGGCCATTTAGACTGTTGTGAAAAAGTTGGATACAAGTCGCATTTGTTCTATGAACGTAGCCTCTGTCACGCACCAGAAACACCAGATCTACAAATCTGATGTTTATATGAGTGGTGAGAGGAAATCAGCTTCTTATGACAGGAAGTCATTGGATGTTTTTTAGCAGGGAACAGTGCAAACGTGGAAGATGCTGCTCTGGTCAAATGAGAACAAAAGTGAATTTTTGGTCTTTACCAGAAGCCTGCAAGCTGTGAGTGGCTCTTTGGACCTTCCACAATGGCTCCTAATGCCTCGAAATTTCATTAGCAAATATTGATTTTGGTACATTTTCATCCAATCTCCGTGTAATAGTTGTACTGAGCTTCCACAACAGAATGACACAAAGTGTCATTTTTAAATGTACATTTGTTATTATCATGTTGGAAGTTTTGATAAAGTCTTTTCTTTTATTTAAAAATCTAAAAAGAGAACAAAAAAAAAAATGCTGGTTCTTTATAAATAAATCACCTGTAAGTAGATATTTAGTGTGTCATGAATAAAAGTTTAGAGTTTCAATTGTTGGTTTACTGCCTAAAATCTCAGCAGAACAACTTTAAAGTTTGTGGTGGCTTTTTGACGAATCGTGACAAAGTTCAACAGGATGAATAAACTTTGCAAGAAGGAAAAACCTGAGAAATGAAGCCATTCTTCTGAATCTTCCTGTAGATGAGCGCAGGACATATGAAGCATATGAGGCTGCCCATGGTGGCACCGGTCAGACCCAGGATGGTTTCCACTGTTGAGAGAGAAACACCGAGATGAGCAGCAGTTCACCAGGATACGGGAGGCCATTTCCACCATGGCAGAAAAAAGAAAAGCCCAACACAAAGTCATAATTTCAACTTTCAAAGTCATAATTTTGAGATTCAGCCATAATTACAACTTTCAGAGTCATAATTATGATATACAAAGTCATAATTTCAACTTTCAGTTATAATTATGAGACAGTCATAATTTTGACTTTCAGTCAAAATTATGAGATACAAAGTCATAATTTTGTATCTTTTGAAAACTGACTCTCAAAGTCAGTTTTCAGCCTTTGAGATACAAAGTGATAATTTCGATTTGCAAAGTCAATTACGAGATACAAAGTCATAATTTCAACTCTTAAAGACACAATTTTTGAGATTCAGTCATAATTTTGATTTCCTAGGTCATAATTTTGAGATTTAAAGTCATCATTATGAGATATGGGCTCCCATAGAAGCAGGCCTCCTTATAGAAACAGAGCGGCTTTTCATCTCATAATTATGACAGTCAAATTTATGTTGGACATTTTTTTCCACCTGGAAAAAAATGTCCGTATCACTAAATCATAAATCACTAAATCCATTTTCAAGTGTGGCCTAAATTTACAAAGAAACCATCAAAACAATGAGAGAATTCTTAGCAGGAAGTTTAAAGTCTAGTGAAAATATGCAGAAAAGGTTAAAAAAATAAAATAAAGTTCTATCAAATTCAGTACTGATAAATCATAAACTGGTGAATGAAATGAAATGGTCAAATAAACCCGTATCTAATTTTGAAAACATGACAAAAGCTTCAATGAGTGTTCTGTCCAGCACTTTCTGCTAAACTAAATCCCCTGTAGATTTAACCTTGTGTCTGCCGTCATTAATGGTTGCTGCTGTTGGCAGGGTGCAGCGGGCCAGGAGTCCAGGCTCTGCCACCGAGGAGCACCGCGCTGGGCAAGGGGCCCCAGGAACCCCTTCATTTAGGGGACGGACACCAGATTGTTCTGCTCAGGTTTAGTGTCCATTCTCCCCGGGGTCCTCGCTGCATTTCTCCTCAGTCTATTAGTCTGATTAGATACACAAACACACCCTACAGCCTTGTGTGTATGTCCGCGTGTGTTCAACCAATCAGATCTTTAACAAACAGCGACTAACTGAACGATGAAATGAAGTGGAAAGTAACGCTAACCTTCCAGCCTTTTCATCTCCACCATTTTGGAGTTGTTTGTGAGTGGTAAAGCAGCCTAAAGAAGCTGACAGAGAGCCAGTACGTGAACTTGCCTTTGTGTGATTTTATATGTGTGTGTGTGTGTGTGGGCGTGTGTGAGAGAGAGAGAGAGAGAGAGAGCTGCGGAGAATAACAGCCCCATCTAACCGTCAGCCCATCTAAAAAGAGATAAAAGTTGGGCCCCTGATTTAAAGACTGTGTTAGAGTGTGACAGTCACTGACTCGTAAAGTCACATTCACACACATCGTAAAGCTCCCAGCTACCCTGCCCACAGAAAGGAACACATGCACCTTAAAGACGTCCACAAAAATACACACATACACACGCAGTTTTAAACCCTTCCATCCATGCCACACACACACACACTCAGGATGTACCATTAGGGATGAGAATGCCTCCCAGCATGGTGCCAAAAACAATGCAGAGGGTGATCATCTTGAAGCGCAGAGGGGGCATGTAACCTCCGGCAGCAAACGTCCCGTCTTTCTGCTGTCAGACGGAACCAGAGGTCAGATTGGGGGAAAAAAAAAAAAAAGTCCACCACTCAGGGTAACTAAAGTAAAAATCTACAAAACTGAAGGTGATTTTTGTATTTTGAGGGTAAATGAAAGAAGTCTATTATTTCTATTATATTAGAAATCGGTCTGAAACCAGCCAAAAAAGAGGTATGGGATTATATCAGCCTGCAACTAAAATCTCCTACATAAGCACTCTGTTGTGCATTTAGTCTGCCCTGCATTTCTGTCTTGCCTTCTGCACACAGACCCATTGGTTTATATAAAAAATAGGGGGTCAGTTGTTTTCAAAAATATTGCTGTTGGCTACTTTTCTCCCTTTGAGTAATATCACTTAAGTCTTTGCAAACATTACACTATGAAATAAGTAATAAAGTATCCATCTGTGCTGATATGGCATCGGGTCAATATCAGTATCAGCCAATATAACATCTGTATCATATCAGAAGAGAAAAAATTGCATCGGGACACCTCAAGTCTATCATTAACGTCCCATAAGTGCTTCTCCAAAGTATCCATAACAACCTTTTTACACTTCACAGCCACGGGCTTTAACATATTTTATTGGAATGTGATGCGATAGACAAACACAGACAAGAACGTAGTTGTTAAATAGAAGCGTGGCCTGCGTTTGTATCAGGCTTCCCTGAGTCAGCACTACTTGAAGCCGGTTTTTAACCAGCTTTGGACATCTAGAAACTTAAAATTCTCGCATTTCCTCTCTTTTGGTGTTTTCTCGGTGGGTTTGCAGTCGTGTTGTATTCTACTTTTCTCCAATAAAATACACTGAAATATGTGGTTGCAACTAATAAGGTGTAAAAAGAAAGAAAACACAAGGGTGTGAATACATTCTGAAGGCAACTTCAACTCAAATGTCTGTAAATGAATGACGCATACAAGCAGTCTTCTGATGGTGAGTGAAAACACGCTTTCTGACCCTACCTGCTGCTCAAACAGCATGGTGTTGATGGCCTGGCGGCAGGGCAGGATCATCATGGGGAATCCGACGGCCACAGACATCATGAAGCCCACCCGGATCATTCCCGTCACCACGTTGGATGGAAAGTTCATGAGCACGTTGCCGGCGATGTTCTCCGTGAAGCTGACGTAGCCGAAGAAGCCCACCTGGTGGAGAAAACAAAGGATGTACTATGTAAAATCCACTTGTTTTCAGCTTTACATCATATTATAATGTTATTCCCTTATCAAAAACATATCAGGAGTGTTGCTTTCATTCTTTCAAGCATGTTTGAAAAATCCTTTGCTCTCCAATGCAACAACTCAGGTGTGCAAAACCTGGGTGGACCTAGCTCCGCCTTTGAGACATAGCTCCTCCTCTGAGCTGCAGTTTCCAAGCTTCCACCTCACTGAGCAGCTCTCCCCCAATCTGCTCCTTCAGACTAGCCAGCACCAATTAGCAAATGCCTGGTGGAACTGCACATCTGCAGGAGCTACTTCTCAACTAAAGGGTTAATAAAGGAACCATGTTCTGATGACTTCCTGAAGGCAGAATTTCAGAAAGAGCAAGAGTTTTTAAAGAGACAGAGGCCCAATTTCAAGGTGATAATTTCTTTTAAGTTCTATTTGAAATTTATAGTATTTTCATAACAACTGAAATTTAAATAGTTACTTGATTATGCTACAAAATACCACCATATGTCTGGAATACACATAATACCGCCCCTTTAAAGATCTGAGATAGGCCAGTAAACTACGATCAGTACACCCCTAGTTGCTGCTAAAAGCAAATGCTCTAATAGCATTTGGAGCTTAAGGAGAGAGTGGCAGGTGTGATGAGAAGTGCCGGCTCTACTCACGGTGATGTAGAAGATGGTGACCACGTTGAGGGCGGAGGTGAAGATGGTGCTCATGCGTTTGACTGACGGCTCGTCCAGGCTATCGTACGTTGGCAGCACCTGCCTGTGAGGAACAAGCAAAACTCTGCATGCCGCTCCGCACAACGCCATGCTGGAGCTGCTGCTCTGCGGCTCGCATGCTGCCTGCGCTATCATACAGCTACACCCTCCTCTGAGAGGAGGCACTCCACCATTCCAGATCTAACTCAGGAGGTCAGGGGGAGTGTGGTTCCACAGATGTTGTGGAAATTGTGTTGTTTATTTTCCCGTCCTGACAGCTGACAACATGACAATCTTCACAGCCACTCATTCCAGATTCAATACCGGGATTGGCTCTGTAAAGTTTTTTTAATGAGCAGGCATATGGGAGCCCATTAGTGCTTCTCAGTAATCAAATGATGCATCTCTTTTCTCCTGTCCTTGTCAGAAGTGCACTCATCTGATCTTATTGCTTGCTTTTGTTTATCCCACTATAACTTGACTAATTTATCAGGAAGATTGTTCAAATGAAGCCTTCATCAACTGCGAGGCAACTGTAGTGCTTCCAGTTTACCTGAGTCAGACTGCTTAATTTTCCTCTTCACATTATGTGGAATAAAAACCTACTCAGCCTCTGTCTTATCCTTTTTTGCAAAATGTTACACAGAAAACATGTAAAGACCAGCTAGTGCCAGCTGCCAAAAAAAAGAAAAAGAAATGGAGAGATCAGACTTTATCTTAATACCTGCTTTGAAAAGAGTTTTGTCAAATCTGAAGCACTTGAAAAACGTACATCTAAGTGACCAAACAAGATTTTTCTTCCCTTTCATATTTCTCCTAAATAATATTGGTTTTCAAGCTCGAACATTTTTGCATCATTTCATATCTACATATGGGGAAGGAGCCACTTATGAAAACATCACTAGATTTGATTTTAAACATTAAATTAACGTTTTCAATGTCACAAAAGCAGAACAAGTCCTTAGATAACCTCTGTGGACTCTCCATTTCTAAGGATTCCACTAAACAGCCAAAGTAAAAAAATGTTGTACAATTTCTCTAGATCCACAAAAGAATACTGGCTAAAAGTTCAGCTGCAGATGTCCAACTGGCTGTTTAGGTAGACCTTTGAAGACATGATTGCAGTGATAAATTCAACTAAAGATGAACGCAGAGATGGGACAAGACAGGAAGATCTTGTAAGAACATTTTGAACATTTGCAATCCTTTAAACTACAAATGTTCTTCAGGTAATAACTGTCTTTATGTGACCCTTCCTGTCAGCCACCGATTTCTTAATGCATTTTGACAACAAATAAACAATTTATGTCATGAAAATTATACTAATTACCAATACTAATTAGCACATTAAATTAAAAACATGCTGATATTCTATATGTATACATTTGTGTATCATCTTAAGAAAAAGTGAATTGTCTTGTACTGAAATATTAAACGCCTGAGAATTTGAGTGAGATTTTCTGCAGTTTGGGATTAAATCACACGAGTACAACGTCAGACACCGAGCAAGTCGTCTTCCACATTTTATCTTAAGGGAACTTCCTGTCAGGATTCCAGGGAACTAAAACTCGCATCTCAAACCTCATGCATTTGTGGATTTCCAAGTCAAGATGTGAAGAGCCAGAAGTTTGTCAGTTCATGCAAAATGTTCATAAACAAAAGACATGGGATGGAAGTGTGATGAAGGGCATACAAAATGCTAGCAGTGTGTGTGTGTGTGTGACACAGAATAGGTGACAGTAGTCAAGGCTGGCCGAGGTAAAATGTGAAATTGCTCCTCTCTCTCCATCATTTCCTGCTCTGTGCTGTAGCAGGGGGCGGCTGTGTGGAGGGAACCATTGACACATTAACCAGTAAATTTACAGGCTTTATATATAAAAGCCAGTGCCTGGCAGGTTTTAGAGCATTATAAACTTTCCTGGCAGACTTTTTTTTTCCTCACCTCCTTTCTTCGGTACAAAAGAAGAGCCACGGAGCAGAAACAAGACGGGAAGCAAGACGCCGTAACTTTCTCCTCCTCTTGTCTTGTCAGCCTGTCTCACTTTCACACACTCTGATTTTTATTAGCTCCAGCCTTACCAGGATGCTATCTCTTAACACTTTTTTTTTTAATGTGTGCGTCAATAAATCTTTCCGCCAACATTAAATGAAACAGCAAGCATCTAATGGTCACTCAACCGTCCTCACTGGAAAGCTGATGTCCTCTGATGAAACTGGGGAGATGTGGTGGAGGAATTCTTCAAAGTTACAGGAATGACATGTTTCACTGTGCATCAGGTTAAAAGATAAATCCAAAAAATTGTGAGGCATGGGTGCTAAATAGTCAGGAAACACCAGCTGTTTTTAGATTTTTAGAAACCCATTTGATCTCAGAACACAATTAGCTTGTTTTGGATGCAGATACCGTTAGCTATTCAAGCCAATAGCAATAATTTTCTTTCATTCTACAATTGCTTTCAAAAGTCAACACGCCACACTGAAAGCAAAAACAAAAATGAGACCAGGATAAATTATTCTGAACTCCTTACTCACATATAATGTGACATTTGTCCTGTACTATTCAACTGACAAACACACAATTTTGCTGTAATGAAAAAAAAAAAAAAAGCTGCAAGAAAACAGCTGGATAAATGTGTACGCCTTTTTTAAAGCTCCTCTTTATTCAATTTCAGAACTTCTCTGGCAGTAGACTATCAACACACCAAACCTTTCCTGGTAATGTTTACGCTCTCTGCACTGCAAAACTTCTATAAAATCTAGGGTGCATTTACACCAGGTCTGCTCAGTTCACTTTAATCGACAATTTAATTTGTGTGCCTAGAAAGTCCAGTTCGTTTGGGCAGATGTGAACAAGCAAAATCAAACTCTGACTTAGAACAAAGAAGCAAACTTTCGTCCGTCTAAAAACTGAGATCTCAGTTCGGCTGAAGTGAACTCTGGTATGATTCAAATTAATGTGTGAACGCCAAGCAGCCTGGAGACCGCTGCAAAAGCAGGAAGCGGACCACAGTGCAGGGCATTCTGGGTAAATACCCCAAAACAAACAAGCGAGTCTACCACTAGCAGCAGAAATGATTGGTGGTCTTTTGCCAAAGACAAAGGAGAAATACTGAAACCGGTAAAATCTGAAGACGCTCCACTTTTGTTCACATTTTATGAAGAAGGAAGTTGTGATCAGCGTCTTCTTCAGAGGTTTTTATGTTGCTTCCTTCTGTGGTTCTTGGTGCAGCGCCCCCAACCGGAGGTCAACAGGTTTTTAAAGGGTTTGGATCAATTGATACAGTACGGTGTGAACGAGAACCGCACCAGCTGCAGCAAACCTTCAATTGGTGAAAATTATCAATTCATTATATAAACTATGGTGCATGAATAAAGCAGTGGAGCTATTTGTACCCTTCTCCTGGCTGATACTTTTGTGCAATGACATTCTTGCAATTGTTCGTAACCCGTCTGAAAACAATGGCTTGAGTTAAAGAATGCAAATGTTTTCCACATCGCAAATAGATGAAAAATCCAAGTATTTCACCTGAATTTCATTACAGGCTAATCAGATTTCACTGTAATCGGTGGCTGGTGCGACACAGGAAGACTCGATGCCGAAACTGAATCAGAAGATGCTCCGTTAAGGGATTTGTTTCACCGTGTGCACTCTTATACAACCAGGCTATTGCAGCTTTTTATTTTTTACATCAGCAGATCCATCACACAGATTGGACTCTCAGTTAAAATATACAGCATGAATAATATTTTAAAAGGTGAAAAAGTGTTTGGAATTATTTATTATGGTCTCGGGTTTGTTCATTACAAAAGCTGGCACTTACCTGGGGCGCGTAGCCTTTAATGAAGATACTGTGATACATTAAACCAACCATGCTCACTTTTTATTGACGTAACTGCAAGGTTTCCCCCAGAGAACTTGCTAAGCCCAGTGGCTGGGCACTGGGGCAGTCATTCATCCGGTGGCCCGGTGTGTTTTTGAGTTAAATTTTTTTTAAAGTTGACAGGAAATTTGAAAATATCACTTAATAATTATGTACTATTGAAAGATGAGAGATTAATACCTGAACACTAACTATAAAGCCTTAAAAAATGCAAACATTTTAAAAAGACTTAAAAAATAAGCCATGCTTTGCCTAGTGGGGCACAAGTAAAGCCTGGTGGCCTGCCAGGCTTATAATACACTGAGGGGAACCCTGGACTGACTAGTTCAGTCAGATTTTCAAACAATTGTTTCATTTTCTGAATTGGAACTCTTAACTTCTGAGTACCAAGTGCAAACTAGATGAACGATTCTTTACTAGTTCTATCAAAAGTTTGTTTTCCCTGCACGCTTTCTGCTCCGTGGACCTTTAGGGTTCAACTTCTGCGAGTATAAATCCAACAGTTTCTTTGACTTTTTGCATATGATGGATATAACCCTTTCATACCCAGACATTTTGAGCAGATTTCCAACCTTTTGCCACCGGCCCCTCCCATAGGGACGGATTCTGCTGCACACTTTAACGTGTCCCTAAGAGGAGCCAAGCGTTCCACATTATTCTACTTCCAAAACAAACCACAGGGCCAGCTCCCACCACGTCATAATGGCGATGTTAAGTAATGTTCTAGCTGAAAATAAACACATTTCATGAACGTAATAAAAATCCAATGTGCTAAGAGCCGTTTAATCAGCCCGTGAATACATCAGTGTGTCTGTAAGATGGCGGCAGTCCAAGGCGTTGATTAGTGGTTTGGCTGAAGCTGAGTGAGTGCTTGCCTTGCTCAGTGTGACCACAGGCCAAGAAATCCCCCTCACCCACCCCTCTGCCAAATATCACTTAGCACAACAACGCTCACGCAGACAAACACAAGTGCATGTTTTCTTTGTTTTGGGGTGACATGCACATGCCCACCAATCCATGTTTAGTTAGCTCTGTCATTACATTAATTCAAGTCAGGTTTAGGTCTCCAGGCTTATAGCCACCGCCCCCTCCCAACAGTTTTACTCACTTACTCTTGCACAAAACAAAAACACTGCCGCCCAAACATCTGCCCCGTAATGATCTCACCATAACAGTCCCCTAAATCCTTCCCCGACGCTGCATTCATATCCAACACAAACTCCATCCATTAGGTCGGTCCAGGCGGCCCTACAACCCGCTCAAAGCCGGCGCACACCCAGGGCAAGCTGCGACGGTAGAGGACGGCACAAAGGAAGCACTGATTGAGCCAGCAGAGGGATGAAAGGGAAGAAATGCGGTGACTCGGAGAGGCTGCTGCTCTAGCGATTACTACACTCACTGTGGGGAACTTCACTGGAATGCAAAGGTAGTTTTTGATCGCTTATGTTTGCTTTTAAGAGCAGAGAAATTTGACTACAGCAAACAGTTTTGCAACATAACCTTGCCTTTTAAATCCTCAAATGTTTGTTTTTTTCCCTCTTGACAAACTCAACCTAAATCCTTAAATCCTTGAAAATGGCACGAGTAAACAAAAAGAGACCTTAAATTACTCTGGACTATCTTTAGGGACTAAACATGGGCCAGTATCAAAGAACACTAAGTTTTAAAACCTTCAGAATCTTATCAGAAGGTTTTTAATGAGGTGCCAGGGAAAGACAAGTTTTCTCTTCTTGTATGGATCATATGTTGCTGCACACTGCTGATCAGCTGGATTATAACAACCTACAATACTTTTCACTCTGTTTGTGAGGAAGACAAAAGGGACTGATGGGACCCATTTCCTGCTCCAAACATTCTTGTTAAGGTGTGTTTAATAATTAATGAGCTACACTTATAATAATCATTTTAAACTGATTACATTATTGTTATGATTATTAATGTGTTATTATAATTATGATTACAATTATTATTAGTAATTAAGACAATCGTTATCTTCTCAATATCAATTATGATATTTTATTAAGAAACAAATTAGGGAAAAAACAATGAAGACGGTAGGTTTTTCAATTCAAAATGAAAGAATTTTTATCAGGCAGTATGTGGGACAACCTTTTTAACAAGATGAAGAGCCTGCAAGCAGTGATGTAAAATTAATTTGCATTATTGTATGCTTGTACTGAAACATATTTTCCATTTTGTGCAGTACAGTACTATCTGGGGGTTTGGAACATCTGTATGCTGCTTGTTATTTTTACTGGTTTCCTTGTAATCCATAACATCAGCCCAACCTCATTATCACATAGACCTAAATCATCAAGCCTAAAGTGTCCATGAGATAAATACATAAATAATACTAATCAAAAATGCAGAAAAAAAATTATATATATCTATATATTTTCTTTTTTTACCAGCTCAAAAAAACTGGCATATTTAGCCAACTCTGATAAAAATTAAATGCAGCTTAGGGAGCACAGAGTTCAGCGTTACATACAAGCTGTTGGATATTTGTCTGATTATTAAAAGATCAATATTTTGTTTAGTAATATGCAACACTTTTTTAAATAATTTATTTGGGGGGGATTTTGCTAACAAACTGCAACATGGGGGCCATAGATGGCAACCGAAACCCATTTTGGACACCCCTGTTTTAAGGAATATTGTATTTATTTCATTTATGTTTTTGACAATAAATCTAATCAGTTATTAACATATTTTATTTGAATTTGTACAGTTTTTTTGCGACAGATATCAGAAGCTGGACTGTTGATTTGAAACTTTGAGATCATTATTGAAATTGTCCAATACAGGAAAAGAAAAAAGTTTTTTTTCTGTTCATATTCCTCCATTCACAGAGATCACAATCAGCAGTAGAAATAATAGTCACAGTTCTGTTTTAAATAAAATCAGATAATTTTTGTGGGGTTTTTTTTTAACTCAAGGTGATGATACTATGGGACTTTCATATCAGCCCACACCTATTAAATTCTAATATAAAATAAATTCAAAATCTGAAGCTGGACAAAAACTTTTTAAATCAGCTTTATGATGTTATCCTGAAGTAGGGCAATGGGGGGAGAGGAGTACTTACGACTGGCAGGCGAAGGCCATCCCACAGATAGGGATACAGCGAAAAACACCCTCCCAGCGCACCACATAGACCTGCCCTAGCCACCAGCCGCTGAGCAGCCCATGTTTGAACGAGGACAGCACCATCTGAGGGGAAGGAGGCGGAGGGGAGGGGGGGGGGAGCGGGGGTTACAGCCCAGACCAAATGAATACAAATGGACGGAGGACATGAAGAGCATAGAGGAAAAAGGAGGATGATGTCCATGTCGACAGCTCGCTGATTTTATTCATCATAATCATTGAGGGAAGAAAATCAGAAAACATGAAGAGACAGAAATGGAAGGAAGCCGCGTCCTGGATGAAAAACCCATCGGAATCGGACACAATGAGTCAAATAGAGAGCTGGGGAAAACTGGAGGCTTTTGGGCGACAACCTAACAGGTTTTTCACCAGTATGCGTTTCCTTTGTCTTGCTCCTTTAAAAATAAAATCCACTGCATCCAGAAAACTGTGATTCATTCTGGGTGGAGGTGTAGCAAAAAACTCTGTTAAACCCCTCTGCCTTATTACTACTGCCACCAAAGACACGCGCACACACACACACACAACAGCTCAAACCAGAAAAGGCGAATGAATGATGAGGATGAAGGACAGGAGTGGGCAGAAGGTTCAGGTGGAAACATGAGGAAGGATTTAGGGAGAGCAAAGCTTCCTTCACTCTCTGTCCTTACCGTGGTGTTATTGGGGGTGGGGGTGGGGTTTACTTACGGGTGACAGCAGAAGGTTGTGGCGATAATGGGCAGGCACTGAATGACGCCCTTGAGACGCCACAGGTGAACCTGCTCCACCCAGGAGCCCGAGATTATGCCGTAGCGCAGAGACGACAACACTATCTACATCACCAGAAGCAGAGACAGCGGCGAAAAGAGGACGGGGGAATCCAGAGGGGGGGAGAAGGGGTGCACATGTTAGGTAGAGGAGAGGAAGGGAGGCGGGACAAGAGAGGGAAAAAAAAGACGGAAAAGTTAGATGATGAAGGGCGAGAGAGGAGATCAGTTAAGGGTAGGATGGAAAGAGGGAGGGAAGGAGATACATCTATTAGAGGGTGAGGTGACTGGGCCGGGTCGGGCCGCGTCTAGAGTCAAACTCACTGCACCACTGCTCAAGGTTACCGACATGCTCCACAACTCACATGACAACAGAGAGAAAGAGACAGAGAGAGACAGAGACGGAGAGAGAGCAGCAATGGCAGTTTGAAAACTTTGGAGGAATTCAGTGAAACTGAGCTGAACACAAACACAACCTAACTCACACCAGGCAGGAAACTGAAGCTGGACCAGCCTCTGCTGCACCGCTATGGAACGTTGCCTTGACGACCGTCTGCAGTACTACAGCAGGGCCGTCTCTAGGTTTTGTGGGGCCCCAACTTATCAAAACGGTGTAGGAATGATCTGTTGATTATTTTTGGATTAACCGACTGATGATGGGACAGCTAAAGATGCTTAATAGATTTTTTTTGTTTGTTTGTTTTTTTTTTTGAAGAATTTAAATCAGCTGAAGCTACATCAGCCATTTGAGGAGTTTTGGGTAGAACATATTCAGAGATAAAAAACTAACTTTTACATCTTAAATGAAAAATGTGTGCATAAATAAAGCAATGTAAATATACTTCTTTGACTCCAGTAAACAACTAATTGATTACAAGACTAGTTGGCGATTATTTTAATAATCGATTCATTATGATTAATCGTTTCATTCCTAATGATTTTTATGTAACTGTACCTAGATGTCGCCTGATGCTTCTTTGTTCAACAGAGTAAAGAGGGATGAATCCAGTTTTTTATTATTAACTGTAGTGCATGCGTTTTTTCATTCCTCTTCACAAATACGTCAAATTATGCTGGTCCGTCATATGGAAGAGAATTTTTTGGTTGTGTAAAAACATTAAACAGTTCTGTAACTGTATTTTTAACAGCTGAAAACGTGTTTCCAAAGAACGCTCTGTGCAACAGGAAGACGTCTCTTTTGAATTTCCACCGCAGACTTTTCTATAAGCTGTCGTTCTAGTAAAGCCCAGGTCGGTAGAAAGAAACATGACAGAGGCCAGCTTGGTGCTGATCAGTGCTGAACGGCCAAGTAACCAAAGTTCAGCTATACTGAGTGGAAACAAGAACTGACTCTAGAACAAGTCAATGAAATTCATCTTCCATTAAAATTATCGCTACACCGATTGCAGTTTTCTGACCAATCACCGATCTTAAAAAGCCAGACCTATCCATTTCTATTTTGACTTACAGCAAATTGTTTTTGTCTGAAAAGTTGCTAAATTAGAGAGACAAAGTTGCTAAGTTGGAAACCCCAATACCACATGTGAAAAAACTTGATCCTTGGAGGAGAACACATGTGAAATGTTCTCTCTATAGAAAACTGGAGTAAAAATGGACATCTTCCATTTTTGGCACCTGCATCAACTTTATAGTCCTTTCTTTGGCAGGTTAGAGGTCAGATTTAATCCAAAGAGTGGTGCAGCAACTGTTTTCTGCCTGAATGACTTAGTGTGGATTTGCTATTTACAAACAGGAGCAAGACAGTACCTTGTTGGTGCATTGGTACAACGGAGCAAATAAGCAACAATTCATGAAGAATACAACAAAACAAGATTTGCTCAAACAGAACAGGAGCTCCAACTGAAAAGCAGAACGGCACGTTAGTTTCATTTGGTTTTTATCTGCATAAAAACAACACAAACTATTAATACACAATAGACTAAAGTTGTTGTGAGTTCATGATGTCATATAAATCTAAAGGTAGAGATGAGAAACAATTATTATTGGTTTGCACAAGCAAAACTTCATCCACAAAAACATCTAAAGCATTATTTTAAAGATAACCAGTGCTGCAGGTTTCCCTTAGCAACGGTACAATAACTGAATATGACTGAATATTTCTTTGAGGTTTTGATGAAATCTGAAGCCTTTATATCTAGTCTGTTGAAGGTTTCCTTGGAGGAATAACATGAAGACAAAGAAGACGTGTTAAAGAGCTTCAGTTTGGATTATTGTAAATTATTCAACTCATTTACAAGGTGGCAGTATTTCTCACTATTGGTTAATTGTCCTGGAAGGAAATCTTATTAAGAACTGAAAATTTTTGTTTTCTTTGCAGCTTCTAACAGAATGCATCACCCAGAGCAAATGATCTATAGAATGACTTGCTTAATAAAGTTCACTGACGAAGTGTCTGCCTTTCTGGGTCCTTTCCACAAAGATTCCATGTGTTTATCATCAAATCATTCATTTACATATCATTTTCTACTAAGGACACGGCAGACATCCAAAGAGAAATCATTTAAGGACCACAGAGGGACACATCTGAATAAAAATACACAAACAAAACAGAAAAACACAAAAACTGACTGGCATTTTAAAAGAACAGACAGAAATACAGAAAGAAGCAAAATAGAAAGAACAAAAGAAACAAAGTGAAATAAAGTAAAAAAGAACAAACCAAAGAAAGAAAGAACAAACAGAGGAGCAAAAAAGATGGATGGACGCTTTAAATGAAAACTCATCTTTTAATACTTCAATAGTCGAGTTGGTACTCTAGATTAAAAATAAGTAGATGAAATAAAGTATGCAGAAATACCCCAGGCCAGGATCTTTCTGTGGTAGTTGGTGGCAACAGAGCCATCAACTACCATACTGCTAAACAGGGTTTGACCCCAATCTACAGAGAAACTCTGACTCATGTATACAGAGGCTGTTTTGCTGGTGCAAACCATTAACCTGCTGACCTCACCGAAAGTCCTCACATGTACTGGACAGAGAGAGAACGGCTGAGTGGAACTGGGCTCACCGTGAACATGAACAGGGTGTAGAAGATGAGAGCCATGGCTGAAAAGGACTGGATGGAGGACATCATGTTCCTCTGCAGGCTGAGAGGGAGGACGACCAGCAGCGACACGGCGACCAGCAGCAGCACGCGGAAACTTCCCGTCACCTGAACGCAGCACAGCAACGACGCCAGGCGAGGAGCTTCAAATACCACCGCAGTCATACTTGCTGGCTACAGATTAGGGGTGTCCAAAGTGCGGCCCAAGGACCATTTGAGGCCTTTAGAATTAGCTTGTAGGGCCCCTGACAGCATTTGAAGAATTTTGCAATTTTGATGCAGATTGTAGATTTCCATGGCAAATTTATATCCTAAATGAAAAATGTAAAAATCTAACTTTTTTTTTATCAACCTCAAATGTCCTACTAACTTTGGTTTCATTAAAATTACTTGGAAGGCTGGGAAGCCACCGACAACTGCTTGCAGTTCTAGTTTAATTTAATGTTGTGAAGGTAAAGGAGAAAATCCCAATCATAAGTTTTCATTTGTAATTGGAGAGAAAAAGTCCATTTTGGCCCCTGAGAACTTCTAACTTGAGGATTTCAGCCTTCGGTGCAAAAAGTTTGGACACCCCTGCTGTAGCTAACATGTGCATTTTTTGTGTATTTAAGAGAGGGGAGCAGATTAAGAGCGAATGTTGATTTACAAAATAAGTCTCAAACCTGTAAATCCAACAGCTGAGCAAAGAAACTTGATCCCAAGTCAGCAATGACAACGTAGAAGGCGATACACGTCCCAAGCATCAAACCGATCATGCTGCAGAGACGAGAAAAGGAGTTTCAATCCATTTAAAAAGTCGAAGTCTGAGATTAACTTTACATTCTCATTACAGCCGAGTTTTTACAGAAAAAAAACCAACAAAACATTTCAAATCTAAAAACACACAAAGTGAAACTTGCCTCGTCTCTACGAGCGTTTTTCCAGGTTTCCCATAAGCATGGAAGGCTGCAGAGAGAGAAACATCGACGTGAATAATCTAACAGAAACTCACTTCATCAGCTGACATCCAGCTGGCTTTCTCACCACAACTGCTGCTACTTCTGTTACTGCAGCAACAAGGAGGTACCACAGTTTACCCACCCAGTCCAGCGTACGTCCTCCGCTTGGTGTTGCTGGCGGTGTGGACCAGGAACATGCAGGACTTGTGGGTCATCCATGAACAGAAGAAGAGCAGCAGAGTGCCCAGCACGATGCCACACTGGGGAGGAGCAGAGAGGCAGGTCAACATCAAACCCAACGTCTACGTTCAACTGCTGTGATTCAGGAAATTAACAGGAGAGCGGATGAAGTATGAGAACTACTTCTGGTCTTTTCATATTTCACAGAATTTCTGGGAATTGTTTAAACGGACAGTTTAGACCAGTGGTGTTCCAACTTTGTGCCGTAAGCGACAAAGTCTTTAAGTAGAAAAGTGTTAGGTTTTCTTATAACATCTTGGAAAAGAACATGTTGTGCCATTTTTTATTTTATCTGCTCAGTAATAAACTAAAAGTGACAATTTTACAGAATGCAACAAAACAGTTTGAATTTTTGCAGAAAACTGATCATGATGGATAGAAAACATTAAAAAAGGTGTAGCACTACTGGGTTATTATCAGTTTCCACATGCTTTGGGGTTGATCGTTTTCTTATTTCAACTAGAAGATTTGCTTTTGAGAAAAACCAGACAAATGTTTGTGATTCTAGCTGCTCCAAAATTAAGAAGAATGCAAAAACTTTAATAAATTTGAAGTACAAAAAGTATTTTCTGTACTGAGTATTTCTTTGAGAAGACGTTATTTTTCTGTAAAAATGTTGCCCTACAGCCCATGTCAAACTATTTGATTTGAAAAAAATACTCACAGTTTGTTATTGAGTGTTTTTCATGAATACGTTCTGCCACTACAGGCCATTTAAGGACATCGATGATCTTGATACGGCCCAAAAGTGAAAATGAATTTGGATCACCAGCTTTATAAGATTAAAAAGTTTCCATCTGCAGAAAATGGACCCTAAAATAATCAGGCAAACATTTTTTCTGCTACAACAACAGACAACATGTCCACAGAATCGGTCGGCTGATATGACATGTCAAGGCCACAGGTAGGCTTCAGGTTGTGCATGTTTTGCTAAATCTCTCTGAATGAGAAAACCAAAATCTGAATGAGGCTGCCGATTTCAACCATGAACGAACACGCAGTCACACCCAGGAGCAACGCAGCGTGACTCAACATGTGCATTCTTAGAACGGTAGGAGGAAGTTGGAATCTGGTAAATGTCCATTCATCATGCACAGGAAGAACAAGCAACTTCCACACACAAAGGTTGCAAGATTATTAAAAAAAAAAAACACATATATATGCAACTTATAGTTCAAAAAATCCAAATAAAGTAAATCTATAATCAGATGATGGTATTACAATCCACAGAGTGAGAAATAAAATCCATTTTGTCCACATAAAACACGCCCGCATCAACAATTGGATTCAGAAATGCGGGTTGTGAAATCCATTTTGCGTTGCATAACAGTGATGGATCATTTCATTTTCATCTCCAAGCAGTAAAGCCTAAATGAGAGCTTAAAGACATTTTTGCAAAATCCATCATATCGTCAAAACGTTTGAGAAACGTTTTGAAACTGATTGTTTTGTTTTATGATTTATACTTTCCGCTTTTCGCAGATTTTATTGTAAATTTATGGAAATAAATTCCCACTGAATTTCACCCTTAGCTCTTCTAATTATAAACCTAGACAATATCTTATCTTATTTTCAACATATTCACATTCACTTTTAAACACTGTGATACACATTTACATAACCACTTTTTTGACAGTATAAACTTATTTGTATTCTTATATCCATCTTATTTTACACATTATCCTTTATTTAAATTAAACATTAAAAAAAAAAAACTCTGGATCATGTGAAACTCATTTTAGTGCCCTGTCAGATGAAATGTTTTTAACAGACAACTATTTAAAACAAATATTGCTATAATGCATAGAACGAGTAGGCAACAAAATTACCATTTAAAAGTATACGTAATCTAAATAAGAATTGATTATTTGGATAAATTTCTCAATAAAATCATTTGAAAAAGTACGAAATATTTATTATACTTCAATATAACATGAAAGCAAGTGACAAAAAATAAAATAAAATCCAACACTGCATCAGAACAGTTTCAGCCTGTTTGCGTGGAATAAAATGAACCTTGTGGCGGCAACTGAGTGACCCACCTGTTTGAAGCAGAAGGGCATGGTGAGCACGCTGACTCCAACAATGCTGTTCACCACGTTCATAATCAGGCCCCAGTTTGACGCCGTCATTTTCAGTTGCTATGTGCGTGGCAGTGGTTTTATAAGCCCAATGAAGCTGCAAACCGGAGCACCGTGAGGACCACTGGTGCTGTTTTGGCTCGGTGTAATCTCTGGAGCTGCTGTTGTGCTTCCCCGTGGATCAGTGACGTGGCGCTTTGAGAGGAAACACAACGACAGCTCGGTAGAACACGCAATTAACTTTATTTATGTTTCTAAAATACCAGCTGATAAGCTACCCGAATAGCGTTTGGGTAATGGTAAATAAGTCCACTTAGGCAGTTTATAAAGTTTAAAGTCATTAGCCATAAAGCTAAATCGATAACTTCCTAGTTGCCTACCTTACTCTCCGCCCTCCTGCCTTCCTGTCCTGCTACGTTATCATCTGTAATTCCGCCACTTTCATTCGTTTTATGCGGATAAGAAGCGTGTTGGTGCGTGTAATGAGAGAAGAAAATCCGTGTATCACAGTTCGTCAACAAATACAAGAGGACTGCTTCCCTGAACGTGTATCCAGGAAGTAGTATCTAAGAGCAGAGTGACGCTGCCTCAACTTAAGGACTGATGAAATACTCGGGCGCCTACTAGTGGCCGAAACTGTAATGCCACTTTTTATGAAACCCAACTTCTTCTCCTTCATTGATATTATAAAAGGCAAATTGATTTAGATTTTTTTTAAGTTTGTTTTACATCAAGGCAACAAAAAAAAAACATTGTAAATGTATATGTCAACCGAGCAAGGTGTATTTTTTTTTTGCTGAGTTAATACATAATGAGTTTTTTTCCATTCAGTCTTTAATAATATTCCAAGGCCACTAATATTACTGATTTTTCTTCTGTATTGCTTCATTTTCTTTTTCATCCTGCATTTAATATAACTTGTTTAAAATTATTGTCCAGTCTTAAATTACATTGACAACATTACAGAATGTGTTTCTGAAAAATTTCTACAAGTTAAAAAATGTATAATTTTTAAAACTCTGAAATTTCCATGAGATTAATCTCAAAATGTAAAATTTTTTCTAGCAACATCTTGATTTTTGAAATTCTGAAATTTCAGATTTTTTTCTACAAAATTTCTGAGATTAATCCCAACTTTTCTGAGATTTTGGGTATAAATTTACTCCTCCTTTTTTTTTTTTATCTATAATGGTCTTTGTACTCCATCTTAAGAATAATTGTTGCTTAATTTTAATTTGACCTATATTTTCCTTTTTTAATGTTATAATATGTTTCACATCTTTATGGTAATACCATAAAACTGTTGTGTTTGGTCATATTTTACTAATTTCATACCATCCCATATCTTTTTCAGACACATTTTGTTATTGTAGCTGCTTTTAACAATAAAAACTGGTGCATGTATTTGCAGTTCTCCTTACCATCATTATACATCAGTTCACAGATAAATGTTGATGAGTTTTCAATCGTTTCATTTTTGCTAGCACTCTCTTTCACATTTTAGCCCTCAGTTTGAATGCTGTTTGTAGCATATTTATTTTTGTTGACATTAACTTCACTGGTGATTTTTATTAATTTTACTTAAATAATTCGTTAGACACATATGTAATGGGATGCAACTTGGTGCTACTGATACATTAATGCATCATGAAATGCTGATGTGTCATCAGTTAGATGGAAATGTTTTTTTCTTCTCCTGCATAATAGATTATGCTTTTGAGAACATTTTGTTGACAGTGCTCTTTGTTCCTTGTTTCCCCCTGAGGGTCATATACTAGTAACAGTATATTTTTGCATTGTTAAATTTATTTTACAAAAGCAGCAACAGACATGCTGGAATCCTGTTTTTCCAGAGGCCTCAGATATTCCTTTCAGGAAAGGGAAACAAGCAACAAAAGACTAAAACAGAAAAGAGCAAATGCAGTCAATGACGTTGGAGAGGTTTTTTTTTTTTTTTTCTTTTTAGCCTCTGCACCTGAGATGCTGCTGGCAGCGGCCCCGGTTCGTTTCCGCCTGCCCAGTGCCCTCTCTGATACACAACTATTGTGTCATTTGACCAGGAAAGAGAAGAAAGAGGCGGGGGCTGGAAGGAGTAAGCCATGGAGGGCAAAAAGGGTCTTGACCTTAAATTTCCCCCTCAAGCCGGTTGTGCTTTCCCCCAGAGATGAGGGATTTTTTTAAAAAAAAAAGCAGGCATGTGATGAAGCTTTGATAGGCAAGGAAGGGGAATTCTGAATTGCACAGAGGATGTGGATGTATATATACATGTGTGTAGGTGGATATGGCAGATATTTTAGATTGTTACAAAATCTACTTCACTAGACAGACAGACAGACAGACAGACAGACAGACAGACAGACAGACAGATAGATAGATAGATAGATAGATAGATAGATAGATAGATAGATAGATAGATAGATAGATAGATAGATAGATAGATA
>CAEGAE010090247.1:0-39363 GCA_903067095.1 Girardinus metallicus | reverse complement strand
AAAATGAGCCATGAATCAGGTTCCTGTAAGGTTAGACTGTTACATTTCACCTGGGCAGCAAAGCCTTTTGCCTCTAAACAGCTCCAGTTTATCGTCAGCCTGCTGGTTAACGAATGTTAAAGTTAAATGTTTCCCATAGACTTTACATTTTTCTCTCTTTTTTTGGCATGATAGACCAACACACAGTAGAAGAAACCTTAAGAATAAAAAGAAAGGTGGAAGTTTGGAAACTGCAGCTCTGAGGAGGAGCTGTGCCTTGAAGGCGGAGCTAGGTTCACCCTGGCGTTTTGCACAGTTGAATGGTTGCCATGGAGATTAGATTTCTCAAATATGCATGAAAAAAATCAAAGTAACACTCCAAGTATGTTTCTGATAACGGAGTAAAGCTCAAAAAAGAAGATTTTACATAACACTGCCACTTTAAGAGTGCAGCAGCAACAATTCTTATTATACTCAGTAAACAAACTCTCACCATGTCCCATTGTCTGCACCGACAAACACACTATATTCTACTATCAAGGTACAAGATGACACACATTTTTCAACATGAGTGTTTGAATAAAACATTCTACAGTTTTCACCAGGGTAGTCACAATCCCTTTCTTAGTAAGACAATGTTTTTTGTATCATACAGATAAATTTTAGTCCTGGATGCTTGAGATCAAACTGATGCAAGAAAAGCTAAAAAATATTCAAACAACAATTGTCAAGAGGCTAAGTCATTGCCTAATGCATAGGATTGTAAATCGATGCGGACAATTACAGATTACGAATTTTCTTCCAGTTTCAAACCTCAATCCAAGCCTACGAGATGAAGAAGGACAAAAAGGAATGAGAAGCTGTTTTAAAATGGGGACATGCTGTCAGCGCTACGGTACGCGATGCAGCATCAGGATGGACTGCCTACGGTTACCAGCGGTTACCAGTGGGCTGGCTGGAAGCGAGCTGCCCCTCAGAGATACGGTGGAGCTAAATTTGACAAAGTGAAAATCCATTTGCAGAAGAATGCTGCTGTGAGTCCCTGCAGAACCCAAATGAATTTCAGCTCTGCTTCATTTGACTTTTCCCCCAAAAGTAAAACCACCGACTTGAGACACAAGATGGAAGGTGGGTGAGATCGTTTCCTCTTTTTCTGCTTTATCCCTTTCTGTTCTCGGTGCTACAGTTTCCTCCACATAATCATTTGTTCGGCTCTACCCCTACATTTGATTTGTGTGTTTGGGATTCTTTATTTTCTGTCTCATCTCTTATCTTCTGTCCTGCTTACCTCGTAATGACCACACTAACTTTTCCACATGTAATGTGACGTTTTCTCCGTTCCTGACAATTTATTGTTCGATAACGTATAATCTTAAGTGTTTTCAGAGATAAATTACTAGCTTCTTGAATCACCTTTGCATTCAGTTCAAACTTTCAATCTAATATCTCTTAATTATCAGGACATTTATCGTCCACAGACCTTTTCAGGTGATGTTCTGTCAGATTTAGTTCTGAATTTTGGCTTGGCCATTCTAAATCTTACATTTCCCCCATTATGAATCTTAATTTAGATGTATGTGGGGGCTTTCTAGATGTTTCTAGATGTTTGTTTTTTTTATGTTTATCACTTAAAAGTTGAAAAATATTTTTGAACTGAATCATCACTGAAATATTTTGGTCTCACATCTGAATTTTTGTTCAAGTTTTTCTGTGTCACTCAACAACTTTCTGTTTCTTTTCATACATCCTCCATCTTTTTTGTGCCAAAATTGGATGGATGGATAATTGCTGACACACAGTACAACACGCTCCTCTTTCAGTCTGTTTTCTTCTCTTTCTTGTCCTTGTTTTGACCCGTCCTAAACTATTCAGTTATTTCTTTTTGCACTATTTCCACACTTTCCTTTGTACCATATTTATCATTCAACCTGGCTACATTTTCTTTTCTCATTCCTGTCACAGATGTCCCAGGTAAATTGCTTGCAAACAAACAGCATTTCATAAAGTCAGAACTAAGATGTGTTGGTGAAAACAGCTCCACACAAAGCCAACAGTCAGCAATATATAAAGATGCAAAAAAAAGAAAAAAATGAAGGCAAAGTCCTGAGTGAATCAAATGGAGATAATGTGCAGGGAACTAAAGATTAGGGTGATGACATGGAGGTCTTCCCACCTTTAAACCTTCGTCAATGCAAATAATTGTCCAGCCGTTATAAGGAGGGCTTGATTGTTAGAATGCCAACAAAGATTTTCACAGTGATTATCTTTTGCCTCATTTTCTATCACAAATCTACAGGTTGAATAAAAATCATTTTGGATCTAAATCTGCCAGAGCTGTGAGTCACTTTGGCCGTAACCGTATGGAAGCTTCCACCAACTTACTTTTATCTAACATTAAGCATCTGTAACGGCCCCGACTTCAACCCGATTGAAAATTTATGGACTGTGCTTAAAAGTTGGCCGTGTTGCAGGAAACCAAGACATTTAGCTGAGCTCTACCGTTTCTGATGAGAAAACCACTCAAATGCAGAGCAAGAGTCATGTCGAGATCTGCTGTAGAAAGTGGGAGACCGTGACGTGAACAGAGTCCCGCACTGATTTAAATGTCTTGGGTTCTTCTCTGACCTCCTGGACGCATCGTTAATGCAGTGCTGAAGTGTTCTGGCATGTCGACCGCTCTTGCGAAGGCTCACATGTTTTCTCTACTTGTGGAAATGAACACTAGCTCCACTGACCATATAATGGCGCAATTTGACATTTCAAAAATAAACTTGTTTAATGGAAACACGGCAATTCCGAAAAAAAGCTTATTTTTCTATAAAAACTTCTGCCACTAGAATGATGAAGACAAAGATGGGAAGTAGCTGGAGGATCATGATGTGTCATGTTTCATAATGAACAAACTTAACTGTATGATTTTATCTGTGTTTCTTATCTAGTGGAAACCCTGCAATTGAAAAGAGGTGTTTGTTTTTTTTTTAATTAGTGGAATATTGACAAAGTTTTGTGCACATTTGTAATGGAAATACATTGTCGCTCATCTGGAGAAGTTCTTTCAGCCTACTTCATGTTGCCAGACAGGTTCAACTGAGGTGAAATCTGGATTCCACAGATCTCACAGTGGCCAGGCTGGGGAAACTTAACACAGTTTTTTTTAAATATGGTATTAGTGTGACGGACTGCTTTGTTAACAGAACCTTGAGTTCAGTAAATTTTCAACGTTCTACCTTGAAATTGTCACTTCAAACTTCATTTTTTTTTAGTAGCATTTGACTGACACCGGATGATCTGAAACATTTAAGTGTCTGCAGAGGGATAACTCTTTCTGCATGTTGACTTTTTTTTTTTGCCAAGTTCAAAAAGCGAGCATTGTCACACTGCTGTGAAATCCAACAGCCAGCTGGAAGACTTCAAATGGGGTGTTCTCCGTTTGTGGAATTACTTGCCAAAGTAAACCTGAATGAAATAAACAACACTGATCTGAAGGCTACACTCCGTTTCAAGGTCAGATCCGCCCCAGCGTGACGGCGGGCGAAGCGCGGCCTCGAGCGAGCGTCCCACCACAAAGGAATAAAACATTCAAACACTTTCATGGACTTAAAACGGAAGCAGAGGAATTCATCCACCGTCCGCCCCTATCTGGATGAAATATAATCCCTTCTTTTAATGTCCCCGGCACGGGCGAACGACTCCGCTCTGCTCGGCCTTTCTGCGGCTCAGAGATTCAGATTCTGATGAGCGCGTTTTAAAGCGAGGGATCGGCAGAAACGGGTCGCAAGAGGAGAGGGGGGAGAAATATAAAATAAAATAAAACCATGAAAGAGATGCCAAGTCGTTTTGTGTGATGAAAACGCCTTCCGTGCACGGTTTTTTTTTTTTTTTTAAAAACCGCTTCGAAAAGGTCGTCCGATGGCACAAAGCGATAAGGACCGGGAGGTTTTACACTGTTAAAGACAACGCAATAAAAATGGAAGTCCCCCTGATCTGATTTAGGGGATCGCTTCCAGTCTGACAGAAAGAAAAAAAAAAGAAAAAAGAAAGTGTGGCTCTACGGGACAGAAAGACAAAAGGATGAAAGAAGGGAGGGGGAATCACCTCCACAGAGGAGAAGCGAGTGAAGAATTGGATCGCATGCCGCTGACTGGCGTAATTGCAAAGACGCCCCGACTGAGAAAGCGATACATTGTTCCTCAGCCTGGGCTCAGAAATATTATCCTCCACCAACAGAATCCTTATGAGCAGAGGAGGAGGAGGAGGGAGGGATCAATTGGTATTAAAGGCGAGCCACGGTATGAGCTACAGGAGTCCCAGCTTGTCAGCGCCGCTCTGTTTGATGCCACGCCTGGAGAGCCGAGAGGCTGGGGGAAGATAAGTGGCCTGATTACTACTGTCTGTGTGTGAGCGGGGAGAGGCAGAGGGGGGCACAACGACCGAGCGCCGCAGTGAAAAATAAATATACATGCAGCCAAAGTACGAATGCCTGATGGTGACAGGCTGTCTGGCAGAATTGTGCATGTGATGTTTTGTTGCATAAAAAAAAAAAAAACAAAGTTCAATTTTTCTTTATCTTCAAGTTTGAAAGTCATCCCCCCCCCCCTTTTGTTTACATGACAAACACAACGCTGGGGAAAAAATAATAATAATGATAAAAAATAATAATAATACAGACTTGTGGTGACTCTAACTTGCCAGTGTGTGTTATTGTGATGAGCTTTAATGCAGGCATGCAGCCTGACAATGACCCTGGAACAGAGTTATGCTTCCCCGTCTCTGTGCCAAGCTGCACTCTGAAGATTCAAAATGGCAGACGCACATAACTTCAATCTTTGGGAAGCAGAAGGGGCGCGTTAGAAGCAATAACGCCCGTTTTGCCGATGTAATGCAGCGTTTAAAAGATGCCAGTAAAAAAAGGAGACACTAGGTGGACTCGCATCTGTTTCTAAATAGTCAAAATGAACCTCTTTTGTTTACTTGGTGGTATAACATTACTGCCTTGTAATTTTTTTGTTAGATATTTCAGCAGGTACTATTGATTTTTTCCTAATGGAGACCTATCAAAAAAAAAAAACACAAAATGAAAGTAATGATAAAAATGGAAACAGGATGAGTAATGATGTGAATAAAATGTAGGAGTGCATTTCTAAAAACAATTTCTATAGATTGAATCAGTGTCTAATACTTGTAGTTTGCATTGAAAAGCAATGAATGAAGTCAATTCTGTCATCTTCCAGTCAATCTGGCGCCTCTCCCATTCGAAAAGAAAAAAAAAACCCAAATGAGTGGATGAATTCATCTTTTAACCATTTCAGTTAAGACTTAGATAAACCGGAGATCATAAGTAGTAACTATGAATCCTCCAAAGCATGCGTTCCCAAACGGCTTGCAAACCAACAGACGATGCTGCACAACGTGTAAAGAAACGTCGCAACATTTTTTTCTCCCAACTTTTATTCACTATTCAATAATTATTATATTTAGCATACAGTACATGCTGCCTCTTACATTTTTGTTGGCTTGGAGTTACTGTGGTTTTTCGGTCGGTTTTTTGACAGAAACCTGTTCCTTTCACGCTCGCTGCACTATGACTTCAGGAGAAAAGGAACTTGGTGAATTTGACTGGCAGCCAATCAGACAGGTGAGAATGGGAAATAATATTTCAATAAATTATCCCAACTTATATTTTTTTTAACAATGACTGACAAGTATTGGATGAGATTTTCTGATTAAAAAAATTTTCGATTCAATGTTTTTAGTTTCTGCATTCTTTGTTTTTCTCCTTTTCCCTCCAGCTTTCTGAGGCCCTCCTAGCGCCCTCTGGAGGCCGCCACTTTGAAAAACACATCTCCAAGGGATACCTAAATAGATCACAAGTAGGCTGTCGACTGAGAATTGCCTGGCAGATAAGAAAGTACAAAAGAAGGCTTGTAAAGTGCCCAGGTGACCCTGCTATATGTGCCTTCATATACTTCAGTTCACCGTTGCTGCCATAACTTAAAGCAGCTCTGCTCACTGCAAACTCTCTGCTAGTCTAACTGTGATAATAATCCAACCTCTGCAAACCTTGTCTGAATGATAATGTCAGCCCTTTCGGGAGCCATGTTTGAAGTTTAACCACAGGTAAGGATGAAAGAAAAAAATTAATGATTTATTTGTCGAGGAAAAAAAAGGATTTTGTGACAGTGATTCTAAGCAGACCGAGCACCGTCACAAAATCCTTTCACCTCTTTCACAGACGCTGCACTTCTGAAAAATAAACAAAATGCAAGCAAATAAATAAAAGTCAGTGTTGCTGGAATTAATTCTGTTCAGGAACAACCAGACATTGTTTGGACACCTTTGACTTTATAGTAACACCTGCAACATCTCTGTTCCATTCATGCTTCAGGAGGAAAGAGAGACAAAGAGCACACAAATACAGTTGGGGCTTCTTGCTTTCTGTTGCTGGGCTGCAGCGAAGAACCTATCTGGGGAGTTCAATCTCTCCCACCAGGCAGCCTGTCATCAGTGGGGATTTCCATTCAGTAAATTACTATGTTCATTCAGTGATTTGTCTCACTTCCTAACATATACTTAGCTGCCCCCCTGCAGCTGTTCCGTGTCTGCTAAGTCAAGAATAGCAGGGCTATTTGCAGGGCTGTTTTCACCAACAAAACTTCACCAGACTAAAAGTTTACTCTCCTGTCTGCACTTTGCTGTCTGGCAAAGAGGACTTGGTCACCCACATGCCGGAAGCTTCCAAGACAGGCAGCAGGTTGTTGCTAGCCACTTCGACAGGCGGCTAGCAACACCGGTTAGCTGACAGGATAGGTTCGAGACAAGCAACACCAACTGCCAGTGGTAGGTGGTACTAGCGCAACTGACTTAAGCTGTTAGTTGTGCTAACCCTAAAGCACTAATCATGAACATTAGTTCCACTAACGCCACATGACCCTTGTCTACCAACATGTGATAGACAAGGGTTGGTCAGGCTGCTCACTCACTTCGTAGCACATTTATAATTTCCTAATAATTGACAAAAAATATTTTCTTGAAGCAAAAACATATATCCCTATCTTTGTGTGGGTTAAGCACATATCACTGCTGCCACCCACTGTTTTGGAGGGGAATTGCTCATTCCAGTGGCGCACTCTTCTGGTGAGTTCCCTCATTGTGGGAACAACCAATCACCTGGCAGAGGAGGCCATGTGTTCTGTTGCCCTCCACAGGGTTAAATTTGTCATTACTCATCTGTCTACACAGTTGTGCTTCAGGAAGTGATTCTTTGGAACAGACTTTTCACTCGTGGTTTCAGTTTTATAGTTGATGAATATTGCTAACTCTTGCTGGTTCTGTCTGATTGACCACCGCAGGGCGTTGGTCAGAAAGCACGCACATCAGCAGTAGATTATTAAGTGTTAACTGTAAAACTTAGCTATGCAGAATAAATTTGCTGCACCACGTGAGGAGTACCAACATAAAGGCTCTCAAAACAAGTCATAAATGTCATTCATTTCTTTGTTCTATACTTGCAACTTACTCAAAAACGTTTCTTGGAAGAAAAAAAAAGCAGAATGGGATTAGACAGACAGCCGTCACTCACTTCAAAATAGGAGCTTGAATTCTTAACGGTCCATAACCAAAATCAAAAAAATATCAAACTTCATTCAACTGAAAGCTTACTAAACAGTAAGTAAATTAGCGCTTTTGAATTTAGCCCAAAAATGTAATTTAATGGATGCTAAGCTGAATGTATTCAAAGTTAGCAAGAATAATAATGTGCTAACAGCAAAACAAACTTTTCATTAAGCACTTTAGCACTTTTAGAATAATTGCATTGTGCCCACCGCTGCCAGCTGAAAACTACTTTTGTGGCTATAAATTCATACGACTTCAGACTTTAGTTCTCAGTCACTGCTTGTTATTTGTAAAGAATCTGTTGGTCAGCAGGTAGGAGGCAAAAACCAGCAGCTGAGCTGAACTGGAGAATCTTCCTGGCAGCACAGTTTCTTTCTTATCCAGTTGGTATTTATAACACTGGAATAGATCGTGTCACACTACAGGTAAAAACTACAAACTGTTTTATTCAGAAAGTATAAGGAAAATAATATGATTAAAATATTTATTTTGCGACTGTGCCTTTGTGTTTAGCCCCTTTTAGCAAATGCAGTCTTTAAATCAAATAAACTGGGTCCGTTTCTCATGCGGTGTTACAGTCCTTTGGATCAGAGAAAAGCCGACAAATGCAGAGTGCAGAGAAAACAGCTCCTGTTGTGAAGCCTTGGCGCATTCACTGTCAGCAGTAACCATCAACAAGCAGCTAACAGAAGGCCAGATGCTGCCTTTCAGCACACCTGGCACCCCTCACGCTCCCCGAATTCACCTAACACACCGATTCCGGCAGCGGGAGACTCTGATGCACCATGATGTGCAAAAAGATGTGACAGCAACAGGGGAGGAAGTTGGATGAAATGAGCACAACAGGTTCAAACATTTGATTTCTCCCCAGGGGCCTCCCCTCTGCTCCCCGAGGTTATGCTTCCTGGCAGCTCGCTTTTCCTTATGTCTCTCAGCGATGCATTAACCTTTAAAAGAAAGACGGTGGACAGCAGAGCAAGTCAGCAGCACTGACAAAAAGAAACACGAGGGGCAAAACCAATCAGACGCCTCTAATGGGGTCCGAGACGGAGAGAACAGCTTGTAACTGGACAGGGAAAGCAAAGTTCTGTCTGAGACCGACACAAACTCTCAATTTTTAGGAGTTTGCAGCAGCAGCAGCTTGCGTATGTATTGGTAGGGGTGTAAGCAGAGGGTGCATTAGAGCATGGGTGATGTCTCCAGTGTTAATGCTTGCAAAGTGTTTGAGTGTGTGAGTGATGTCCATTTCCCTGCAGGTTAAGGTCAATGGCTGTCTCTGTGAGGCTTTTACTGTCACAGACCACTGGGCTCAACATTTCCTGCCCACCACTTGGCCATTTGGCAAACAGCATGGCTTAGCACACTGTGCATCTGCGTGCGTGTGCGTGAAGCCAAGGCTACAGAAAGAGAATGAGGAAATGTGTGCATGTTGGCACTAAAGCGTGTGATTCATTTCGTGGGGCTGGTTTGAAGTGGACGTAGGCTGGAACATGGTGTGATGTAGTGAGCTGCACATGAGAGTGCGCCCTTGGGACAGACACATCCCTGTGTCCATCTGCTTAATGCTGCTGAAGGTGTCACTGCGCTCTTTACACGTGGGAAATGTTTAGATTATGCAACACTGTCCTGCCACTGACCTGTGATTTGTACGCCGCTGTATGAATCTGGTGCCATTCGGCTCAATGTTCGGCTCTGTTCCGTGCCGTTGCACGTAAACATGCCTCAGTGAGACAGACCAACAGGATGATAATGGAGAATAGTTGTTTTATTGAAACGGAACTTGTTCGGATGCTGATGAAGCGTCTCTGCATGTAAACACATCGCTGGAGTTTTACCTTCCTGAGGCTGCAGAGGGAGCTCTGCATGTGTACAGCAGAAAACCTCATGTTGTCTTCATAAAAATCACCATCGGAATAGTTAATGTGGAGGTTCTGCATATCTTTCGACAGTAATTACTCCACTGACCCATCAATCAATCAATCAAATGGAAAGGACACGAGGTACTGAGTGAGCTGAATTTCAATGTCAAACAAGGATGGCACAACAAAGCAGGAGTCTTTTTTTGTGAAAATACTGAATGTCAGATGTTTTAAAGTAACTATAAAACAACTTCCTTCTTCACAAAATGTAAACCAAACTGGAGTAGCGTCAGACTTTAGTGGTTGTCATTGTCTGTTTTGTTGATGGTAAAAGACCACGAGTCATTTCTACCACCAGCGGTAGACTCCTGCCTTTGTTTTGGTTGTATTTACCAGAATGCCCTATGTTATACCGCATTTTCCGGACTATAGAGCGCACCTTACTATAAGCGGCATCTACAAAGTTTTAAAAAAAAACTGGAAACACACATGTATAAGCCGCACCAGGCTATATGGCGCTGATATCTCCGCTGCTCTCGGTTTTCTCCAATGCCGAACCATGGATTCGTTCACACCAAGTTTACATGCAGGGGCTCTATTTCCCTCCTGTACTGCCAGATCGATAGCCCTCAACTTAAAAGCTGCATCATATGAACTTCTTCATGTGGTTTCCATGAAGAATGAGTTTGAAGAAATTTCTCCGTCGTGCCTGCTGCTAGCATGTGCTTGTTCTAAATGAAAATTAGCGCTTTCTTCTTTGATTTCCAATTTTGACTTCCAACGATTCACTTCCTGCTAAAGAGCCCCCTGGCAGTTGAAGAAAAATACACAGAAAAGCCGCACCGGGCTATAAGCCGCATGGTTCAAAGTGTGGGAAAAAAAGTAGCGGCTTATAGTCTGAAAAATACAGTAGTCCACTTCCTGCTTTTGGAGCGGTTCCCACATGTGCATTCAAACCTCAGCAGAGTTCACTTCAACCAAACCAAGACTTAGGCTTTCAGGCAGATCACAGTTCAGAGTTTAATTGCACATCCACATCTTCCCAAATGAACCGGATCTTCTATATAAACCACCTAGAGTTTGACTAAAGTGGACTAAACAGGGCTGGTGTGAATGCACCCAAAATCAGGTTTAGGTCATCTGTCTCATACACGTCTCTATTACCTCTGTCCCACAATGATGTGTGAAGAATGCTGGGGTGTTGGTGACAGATCACCTAATAGATCCTTGAAGCCTACTTCAAAGTTGAGTGCATACTACCCAAATATTGTATGCACATAATAAAATTCACAAAAAAAGTACATCAGCCTCGATTACGTGAAACAAACTGAACTTCAACAGTCAAAATTAAGGAGACAAAACTCTGACACACAGCTGATAGAACTCTAGGCAATAAATGGACAAAGGTTCCTGCTAAAGTGATCACTCAAAGCGCCACATTCACAACATGAGCATATCAGTAGGCAACATGCCCAGGGCCCATCGCCCTGCAGTGAGAGAACGTTGGAATCAGCAATTGCAACAGGACTGATGCTCCCAGTGAGCCACAGCTGCCTGCACAGCTCCACACTAATATGCAAAAGCCTTTCCCCCTTAACTGATGCCATCTACATAACTGTCTTCTTGATATAATTTAAGACCAGAAAGTTCAAACCATTACAAAAAGCTATCTGCAGCCATCCAGAAAACATTTCACCAAAGTCATCAGTACACAACAAACACGGTATTATTATTCTTATTATTTTCCATCTTAAGAGAGATTTAACAATAACGTCCAAAGCTGATGCACAGCAACAAAATTGCAAAAAACATTAATGTTCATGAAGTTTGCAGAATATAAATGACTTACACAGTAAAACAGAAATGCTGCCAACACAAAGAATCAGTTGGTTTTAGGTTTTGTCTTAAATACATCAACAGGAGAGACTTCAAAATTAAATCAAATGTTAATTGATCTATCAGAACCTGACAAAGTCACCTGCGCGTTCTCAAATTGATTAAACGAATACTAATCTTGATAAATGCAAGTAACTAAATTTAAAAAAGGCATAGAAACTAAAAAAATCTATCATTGATAAAATTGGATTGATGGAAAACGGTGAACTTATATCTAATTATTGTTTTTGTTTGTTTCAAACCTTTTTGAAATTACTGAAATTTTGTGTTTTAGTTTTGTTTCGTGATGTCCTTGTGTGAAGTTTGTAAAATGTTAAAGCTGCTGAGGTGGGTGATTTGAATTTTGTGTTTTGATTTGGTTCGTGTCTTAAGGTATTTCAATACGTCTCTTTTTGTTTGTGATGTTTGTAAAAGTATGAGTTTATTGTAATGTTTGTGGTGTGAACCCCCGGAAGAACAAGTCTCTACTACGGGTGAGACTCGTGGGGATCCTTAAACAAAGTATAGGAAATGCTTTCTATTTTCATTATTCTGGCATTTATTAACAAATAAATCTTTTAGTTAATCCTAACCAACTTAAAACAGGAAAAGTTTAAACTACTTCCAAGTCAGACAGTGAAAACAATAGCGCTGAACTGCATCGAATATTCAGAGAAATGGTGTTGAAGTTAAACTTCAAGGAATCTGCTGATGTATAGATCAAGTTTCAGCCTTCATCTACTCCAAATCCCTCGGACAGATGGACACTCTCTGGCTGTCCAACGTTAGTCTGCAGCTTTCTCTGACATCTTTGGTCAGGTGGTGTTGGGGGAACCTGCATTGTGTTATAATGAGGGAGTGGGGGAGAGCTGTCAGGCTTGGAGCTGAAAGCTGCTAAATGTTGCATCGAGCGGCGGCTCTGGTGGCTCTCAGCTGGCTCCGCTGTGTTCGTACTGGAGGAGACGCTGGATTCTGTTCTGGTTCCTGTTAATGTTGCATCATGTATCGTCTGTGCTCCTGATGTCTGCTGATATATACAATATATATACGAGGACACATCCAGTGGATTCTATAAATCCATATTTTACCTCTGGAACGCAGTAATTTTTTTCCCATCAACCCTTTTCTTGCGATCTTTGGCTAAATCAAAGAATTTTCATTTGAATTTTTCCACTCCACAGCTAAGTGGTGGATTATTTTAATTCCCACATGCCTTTCCTGCATGTTTGTAGAGCGGGATATGCGCAGAGCCTTTGGTAAATTTACCAAAAAAAACTGAGGAAAATTCAAAGAGACAGAAGGAGTGAACGACAAAGGGGGCAAACAGACAGTCTGAGAAAGCCACGATGACACCATGAGCATTTCTGAAAAGCTGAGCACATTAAGGGAGCCACATTAAAAGCAAGAGTGTGACATAAGAGAAATAAGCAACTAATTCTCTTTCATTGCCATTCATGACTTCTCTGATGCGCCGGTTGCTTCGCCCGCTGAGTCATACTGCATGTTTGTCAGCGGGATGTCATGCCCTGCTACTGGGGTGCGTTTCATCCGACTCACCCACTCAGACCTTGTGGCTGTGCAGCGAAAACCCCACAGAGAACTGCTGCTGCAGATCACGGAGCGCTGTTTTTCTCCACAAAGTAAAGCTAGAGCTAAACACAGACTCATCAGGAACTACAGCGCCAGCCAAAAGCTGCTCACACCAACCGAGCAATCATTTTCCTGATTGGCCGACTAGTCGGCAATTAGTTTAATTTAATTTCTAGTTTCATTTGGCAAGCCTCAATAATGGATTATTTATGTATTTATTTGTTTGACTTTGAGTTTAAAATGAGTATGTCACATGTTGTTATTAACAAAGCAGTTTTAAATGAAAAAGAATAGCTGGAAGAAAAAAAAAAGTAAATTCCACCTAGTCGCTCAAAAGTCAATTTGCTATACCATAAGCAGCTAAGCATCAATCAACTGTCCATATCGATACATCCGTCAGCACAAAACAGGCAATGAATATGAAATATCATAATTAAGTTATATTATCTTTGCAATGATGCAGCACTCTACTGAGACAATTTGATAGCATTTCAATTTTTGTTATTTTGTAAAAGTAAAAATCAATCCACCCTCTTTGGTTTCTTTAGACCGACTGTTCTGCAGATTTGGTCCATGAATAGAAATAAAACGTTACTGTTCTTTAGCTCCAACTTAGATTTTTTTTTTTTAAAACACTCTAATCCTCTCAAATGATAAATTATCTCTCTATTAAATGGTTAGGACTGTGTTTTCCAGGCACATAGCATCATTTTACAGCACAATCAATTAGCCATCTTAACTTCAGTTGTCGTTCTATATAAAATGGTACTTAAAAGAAATTTTACTTGAAATTGGGCCTCTGTCACTTTAAGAGTCTGCTCTTTCTGAAACCCCGCCTTCAGGAAGTCATCACTCTATTAACCCTTTAACAACAGTTTTACCTGAGAAGTAGCTTTTATAATGAGCTCAGCAGATGCCCAGTTCCACCAGGTGTTTGCTAATTGCTGTTGGCTAGTTTGAAGGAGCTGAGTGAGCGAGTCATGGGTGAGGGCCGCTCTGTGAGGGGAAAGCTGGGAAACTTGCAAACTGCAGCTCTGAGGAGGAGCTTCGTTCTCGAAGGCGGAGCTAGGTCCCCCCAGGCATGTGGCACAGCTGAATGGTTGCCATGGAGATTAAAAGGCTTCTAAAATGTTCATGAAAGCAACACACCACATATGTTTTTGTTGAGGGAGTAACATTATTACGTGATATAAAGCTTAAAAAGTAGATTTTACATAACACTCCACCTTTAAAAAATCTTTTTAGCTAAAAGATTTATTTAGCTATGTATATACATATAACAAGTAACATCACATTCATGCACATGAGGAGTGACTTTAAAATTTTCAGAATTACTTTAACACAGAAGAACCTGCTGCACAGCAGCTTTACTTTTCATCCGATATTCCACCATTTACCACATGGAAAACATGCATGTTTAAAGTGTTCATACATAACCTCCCACTACAATAAGAGCTTGCAGTTCATTACTGGAGAAAAGTTTCTTGTACGTCAGGAAAGCATTAAGTTGCATAAATGCCTCATACACCAACAGAATTGCAACTTCCTCCCTGTCAAAACCAAAACGTTTAAACTGCTGCATTTCAATCCGCTGAGACCTCCAAGATGCAGACGTAATCCATCATAAAATGTGGGGAAATCTGCAGAACATATATTTTTTTTAAATATAGAGTACTTATTAAAATAATAGTAATTTCCTTAGACTGGGATGATAAAAACAGACTTGAAAACATTCACCTTCTGTTTTAAATGCTCCAATATTCTCTATTACTGATGATAAGAGCATAACAATCTATATTACAGCACATATTTAACAAGAGAAAATTAAGCTAGCTACACACAGGTCGGTTTCCTTACTGCATTGCAGAACGCCTCAAATGTCTGCAACACAAACTATTTAGATTCCATCAGCATTAATGCACTTATGACGTGTACTTTACAAAGCAAGGTGAAAATATTGGACTGAGGTTCTAAAAACTGGTTTTCCATCTTAAATTGATGGATTTTTTTTATTGAGAAAAAATTTAACTCCATTCTTCTGGAGGAAGACCGATGATGTATTAAACTGCATCATTTTGGGGCATCATCAAAAATGACAATTTTGCAAATAGATCGGCTGATAAAAGTCCAAGTAAACCTTTTTTTTACTCCAACTTATACCAGAAGCTTTCCGATGTGGCTGAATTAAAATTATCCTCCGTTCTCGTCAACCTCTGTTAGGCTTAGGGGACGGAATATGTTATAATATAAGACAAACGGAATTCAAATAATTGCTTTTGCAATCCTCATCTGAAAATTGTCATTTAGTTGGGTTATTTTTGTTTGTTGAATAGCAACATTTAAGTGATACAAAAACAGAAATCTCTAAGGCGGCAAATACTTTTTAATAGCAGTCTACGTTGATTTACTCTTCCTCTGAGACACGAGTACTTCCATATATGTGCACAGAGAAAACAACAAGTGTTAAAATCAGTTACTAACAGCATGCGAAAGCTCAGCATGGCCATGTGCTTGCTTCCTGCCTGGAGACAAAAACGCTGGACTTCAGTGATGAAGAGCCAACCAGACATTTGTGCACACAACATTTACTCTCCCACCCCCAACTTAAAAGACAAAATAATCATCAGAAAAAGCGGCAAAAACACCTTTTGCTTCATCCCTTTACTTCTTTTCTCACTTTTGTGTTTTCCTCCCAACCCATCTCGGGTCTCCTTGCCAACATAACATGAAAGCTAAGTGTCTGGCTAAGCCAGAAAAGGTGCAAAAAACAGAGAAATTGACATAAAAGAGAAATATGGACTAAAAGGCTAAGGTGAAACAGTGAGAGAGAGAGAAAAAAAGAGAGCTGGAGGAAAAATGCTGCTTCACGAAGGTGGAAAGGAGACGTCCACAACGTGCACAGCTGACCCCAGAAGGTGCTCCGCTCAGCCACGACAGCACGAATAAACAATCACACCTAATTTGTTCAGACTGAGGGCAAGGCCACAGGTGCATGGAGGAAAGTGGTTAATTTGAGGCATTCGTGTTCTCAAAGATGGGGAAAAAAAAAAAAGTTTCTTCGCTCTTCTTTTATACGATGAAATCTGTGAACAAATCAATTCTCAGATTTTCTATAAAATTCTAAATGTAGAGAAGCAAATTGCCTGCAACGGGTTTCTGTGAGGCAAAGGGTTTATTTTCTATCAGGTTTACAATGCGTAGTTGGAAAGGTGATAAGATGCACCTGGGTTTCTCAGCGAGGCCTGGAGGGATGTTAGCAAAATGTTCCAATGGCATGGAGATGTGAGAAAACCCCTGATAGGAGGGAGCAGTGCCTCCTATCAGAGGAAGGACGTCATAAAAAGCAGAAACACCATATAATTTGAGTTAAAATTCTGTCAAACCCTCATACAAAATGCTTTTGTTAGACAAAAAAAAAAACTCTTGCCCGATGGTTGGTAACGCCTATAAGGTTTTCATACATCTGTACTGTCCGTAAGTTGTTTCCAGGGGACATTTTTCTTTGCTACACCGCCGTGTGCAGAGGAAGTACAGCAAAAGAAGACTTGTCATTTAAGGATGATAGCCAAGAAGAACTTGGGTCAGTTTCTTTTGTGTGGAAGTATTTCGGCTTTAAACGACAGTCATTTGCAAACTCTGTGGAAGCAAAGTTGTCAGATGGGCGGTAACATGAGACTTTATTACCCCGTGGTAATAACTCAGAAATAGTCCAAATAGTTTGGATGTATTTTTTCTGTCTTACGTAAAGTTTCTGTTTATATCATAGGTTTGTGGTTCATTTCTATCCTAAAGGAAGGCATATAAAACTTCAGATATTTCACAATGAGATACATGAAAAACCTCAGAAAAACCTTTTATTACAGCAGAAAGTACGATGGCGACCGTAAGAGAGGCTTACAGTATTTAATTATGCCGTATGAACTTATTAGTTCATTATTGCGAGAGAATACAAAACTAAACACAAAAGAAAAGAAAATTCCCCATGTCCCCTAGAGGGCTCCGTAATAAACAACCGGATTCTACTGGCGGAAAAGATGAATAAGACGACAAGAAGCAATAGAGGAGGACGGCTGGGAGTCGCCTTTTCTTAGATTTGGCGTTAGATCTAAGAAAATCTGATACCATCATGATGCACTAATCTAAAGTTGTGCAACAGAACATTGGACTTTACATGTAGTTCCACCTAAACCCTCTGAACGCGCTCAGGTAGAAAATATCACTGTCTTTGTTTGGTGCACTAAACCAACATTCGGGGATCAGGTATTCTCAGTATGAATATGTGAACTGTTACATCACTTAAATAAATATGGATGAAACAGAATCCAATGGCCAGTATACCTGTAAACTTCTGAACACTATTTGTAGTGCCTGTAATATTCACCCGATATTCAATGCAGCACATATCAGCACAGCTGCCTTGTTTTCATCCAGTGGACCGCCATCCTGCTCTGCGTTGTTTTGAGAAAGATTTAGAATTGCACATGTTTGTGAAAATCCATCTCAATTATTCCCTGACCAACTGTCAGCGCTAAAAGGTTTTTCTGATCATGGTTGCCTGTAGCATTTTTGAGGCTGAAGATGAACCTAAAACAGAACATTTGGATGTGTGTACACAAGCAGAACTGGTGGTAATGGATATTTAGAGCAACACCAGAGTTACCCAACACAACAGTGGATGAAAACAGTTCTTTAACAGAACACAAACAGCAGAAGAGACAGCAAACGCAAATCGTGGCAGGTGTCAGTAAACTGCCAAAGCTTAGCAAAGGCAGCTTTGTGGCATGTAACACAGTTTCGGTGACAGCTGCCACGGTGTACGTGAGAGATGCCAAGGCAGGTAGCACACTTTTAGTGACGGATGCCATGGCATTTGTGAGACGCCATGGTTTCAGTGACAAATGCCACGGTTTTTGTGACAGGTGCCACAAAAGTTGTGGCATCTGTCGCACATGTGTATGTATTGTTATTTCTTTTTATTGATTTGTTCAAAATAAACTTATTCATATTCACTCGGCCAGAGAGTGAATATGAATAAGTGTTATCTGTCACAAAAGCCAGAAGTTGCCTCTACCAATCTGTGGCAGCTGACACCGGAAGTGTCGCTGTAGCTGCCACTGCCCCCGTTTGAGCTCCACCCTGCTTTCTGATCACAAATCTGATCAGTAAGTTCATTAATAATGGCTACAGAGTCTAACTCTCATTCCAAATGCTGAGGGAAAGAACACGCCACAGCCAAACAAATCAAAGCATTTCACACATTTCCCAGAGAGAAAGTTCACTTAAAATTCTTTCCCCATTTCCATGGAAGGATTGTGGTTTAAACCCCCACCATCCGGCTCCGGGTGGGGGTCTTTGTTCATGTAGTCGCATGCTGGGTGGTGACTGCTACCATCAGAGGCCCGGCTCACAGCGAGCTGCACCGCTGCTACTCTAAGCACATCCAACATAAACCGGCTGTGATAAAACTTCTGATAATCTTGACAAAATATGCTTCCGACCTGACAGGAGCCAGTTTTTGCTCCCAGGGGAAGCTAGTTTAGATGCTGAATTCATAGAGGCAGGCCTCCAAGAGCAACGGCGCGCCGCATCCTCATTCCTCCTTCCAACTGGGAGAAATCACGCTCCGCACAAGGAAGCCGACACTGATTTTCTATTGATTCATAAGATTTTAAATCAGATCTATATGGATTTTAATAGCTTATGTTCCCTGCTCTGCCAGGACTGGAACAACCTGATTATTTACAGTGCTGGGCAGAAGTTTCATCACTATATAAGCATGATATGGATTTTGGGCTTAAAATTATTTATCTATACTGTTATTCTTGCAGGGTGGACTGACTATGCAACAAACAGCTTCAATAAACTAATAAACCAAAATAAACTAAAAGGAAGTGGGTGTGGCGGTTTGAATTTATTGTGTTTTTTTTCTCTAATCTTCAGAGGATCATAATTATGCATACAGGCTCAAATAGTACACACCTCCACCGATACTGGGTTAAAACGCTGTTTGTAGCCACCAGAACGTTTCTGGAAACTCTGACAGAAGTCACTTGAACTGATTTGGGATGTTTTCACACCTGATAGTTTGGTAGACTCTGTTTGATTTGGGACCAAAATTGCAACATTTACTACATTTTCAGCTGCTGCGGTTCACTTTCATACTGCATTGCATCAAACGATCCAAATCAATCGAAAAACCCATTTCGATTATTTCGCTATGTTATAAGGGAAATAATCTGCCAGTAGAACTTGTTCTTTTTCATCAGTATTGAGGAATTATTGACTTAAAACAAGCTCCTATATCTTGCTATAGAGTTACTTGTGAGTTAGTCTTGTCTTACTTCCAGTGCACTAAAATATTTGCAACAGAAACTAGAACAGAAATACTTGATAAGATTGTGTCTCAGCAGTGTAATCATTCTCATCTGAAAAAGAAAACTCTGAAAATCGCATTTATTAAAAGGTCCAGAAGTAACATTTCATTCTTAACCAGGGTGAGTGCATGTAAACTTCTGACTCCATCGCATTTCAAACGCTTGACGCTGCGCTCGGCTTCTTACGAGAGGAAAGAAAGATCCGCCTGACACCGTCACAAAGTGAAACATCGTTATCTACAATGAGACAGGAGACAGAAAGAAACTCAAACGCAGAGGCCGGCTGGATAAAAACATTTCCTTTGTTCCCTCTGCTGATATTTGGATTTATTCTGCCAATTGTCATACCTTATAAAGCCTTATCCTCTCCGTGTGCCTTGTTCCAGCTTTGTCTTATCAGCCAGGCAACAAAAACAGGTGGAATATAGAGGTGGAAAAATGTTTTCATGAAGCAGGTGAATATGTATCTCCAGCTTTCATCAGTGTGATCCTTGGAGCTGCCAGTCATAGTCGATACGGATTAAACCTCATCGTGATTGCCATTTAGAGAAATAAACAGCCTGGGTTTAATCCTCATCTGCCAGCTTGGCCTCTGGCAAGGTAAAAAAATAACATATATATGGATAATATCTGCTGGTTTGCTCTTGATTTAGGGAAATGCAATTAAGACTTCATTGCACGTGAAGAACCAGGAGGGAGATCTTTTAAAAAAAATGCATTTAAGGACAGAGGAAGGTAAAACAGGGTGTTTGATATGAGCCAGCAATCGAGGAAAAAGGAATTAGAGAGCAGAAACAACGAAACTGATAGTTTAAAGTAAAATTTTAAAAAAGTCCTTCAACAGAAACATGGACATTAAACATCAGCTTCTTTTAATGGAATTTCTATTTTCATAGAACAATTTGCAACATTTACAGCTTATATTTGGTCCCTTATATTTGATTTTGTGTTGTTTTTGTACATTATAAATAAACCTAACAAGGAAACAAGCTGCAACATTAATTGGAGAAATGGGAAAGAAGAAATAAAAAATATTTAAAATTTATTAAATTAAAATTAGATAATTATATAAAGTCAATATCTGAGATTTTCAACATAATTCAACCGCTTTGACCAATTTCCTTGTGACTTCAGTCCAAAAGTTTTTCTTTCCATGACAAAAATGCTATATGAAATCAGTCCACTGTTTCTATTTTAGACAATTTTTGGGTTATGGCCTTTTTTGCTGCCACCAACAGCATTTCAAGGAGGTGTTTATCCTTTTTTTGTAGTTCACATCCTCCCAAGGTACCATATATTACCATCCATCCATCCATTTTCTAACACCCTTGTCCCTCAGAGGGGTCAGGAGGGCTGCTGGTGCCGATCTCCCGCTAACGTTCTGGGCGAGAGGCGGGGTCACCCTGGACAGGTCGCCAGTCTGTCGCAGGGCAACATACAGGACAAACAACCATGCACACACACACTCACAACCTAGGGAGAATTTAGAGAGACCAATTAACCTGACAGTCATGTTTTTGGACTGTGGGAGGAAGCCGGAGAACCCAAAGAGAACCCATCATGCACAGGGAGAACATGCAAACTCCGTGCAGAAAAACCCCAGGCCGGGAATCGAACCAGGACCTTCTTGCTACAAGGCAACTGTGCTACCAACTGCAGCCCGTATATTGCCATGAATTGAAATTATATTTTCCTTTTGAAGACTGTTTCCAGGACCTCAAACATTCCTCTAAAAATGGACCCACGTGGGACCAATCGCAAAAACATGTGAAACATTATTTGCTAATGTAAGTCTGAAGAGTCTCCAACAGTCGGTCCAGCATGAATATTTAGTATTTTTAGGCCGGTGTGTAATCCTATTCTTCCAGTTGAATTTCCTTCCAGGAGAGGGCACACACTTAAACCAAGGAGGTTCATTTTAACACAGAAATAGATTAGCTTAATTTAAACGTTCTAAGCCTTTAAATGCTCCCTTTTAATTACAGAGCTTACAAGGAGAACCTGAGCTTCTTTTTATTTACAGCCTTGCTACCAAAACTGGAAAGAATAACGTCTGCCTCACAGGATGCTGACCACACTGCAGAGGCTTCAAACATATCTTGTTTATCTTTTGCTGTCAAACTGGATTTCCTAGGTGGGGTGAAGAACAGTAAGAACAGCAGAGAACATGATTTAAGGAGACACGAGAGCACAAGCAGAGCTTAGACCCAGAGCCGAGAAAGGGAAGAACATGATAAGAGCACAGAGAAGAAGTGTTGGAGTTCTCAAAGAAAAGACTGGCAAAGCCACTCAGAACCTTGTAGAGTCTTTGGTAATCTGTCATTTTAGGCTAAGTTGATATCTTCCTGCAGAGTCGATTTGATTGGGAACCAAAATTGCAATATTTGCTACATTTTCAGCTGCTGCGATTTGCTTTCACGCTGCACTGTCAAACAAACCAAACCCTCTGAAAAGCCTTTTAACCTCCTCACCTGTGGTGGCGCTGTGACCAAGAACTGAACGTCCAAAGGAGACACCGAGGGCGACTTCCTTCTTCGCGAAATGTAAACTTAAATGTAGTGGCGTCAGATTTTAGCGGTTGTAGGATTTCTCTTTCGTCTTTAGCATTTCTCCCGTTAGCGCTAGACTCGTGCGTCTGTTTTGGTTGTGCTTACCCAGAATCCCCTGCGGCGTAGTCCGGCTTCCTGCTAGTTTTATTAGTCTCTGATCCAGTGTTTTATTTTCATTGCTGAATTATTCTCCCACTTTGACTTAATAGATGTTAATAAAAATATAATTTTAATGGAACAGCTTCAGTGTTTATGATTGTGTGGGGTGACTCACTTATGAAGCAGAACTAGAGTAATTATTTGAGATTGATCATCAGTAATTTTCCCTTATTTCTCCAAGGATAAACACGTAAGTAATGAAAGAAGAGAAGCTCAGAGGTAATAATAAGTAAAGTATTAGGTTAATTCCTATTGTCTTAGAACAAAAGTGAATCTCAGATTTCTGTATTGTTAGATGTCACAGTTGCGTGGAAGCTTACCTGATTGGAGTATCTCATGCTGACGTTGCGCTGGTCTTGCCGCGGGACGTATCGGTGGATGGGGTCGATGTCTTTAGGGCTAATCAGCTCGTCCACTGGAAAGTTAAGAAAGACACACGTGCAGAAACAAAAGATTATGAACGCCATTGACAAATTTACAGAAAGGAAAAAAAACACAAACAGATACTAATGATCAATAGATGTTCTTAGCATTCAACTTTACTGTAATGACAGATTTAAGGAATCTTAAAATCATAACTACATGACAAACTGTTGTTATGTTAACGATTTAAGAAACACACCCAGCAACTTAGCAATGTTGTACAAGGCCTGACCCCAGAGGAACATCTTGCCATCACGACCAGAGTTGCTAGGGAAACGCTTCTGGCTTCCATGTTTGTTCTGCTCCGCCTCCACAAAGTCGGCTGGTACATAGTAGTACTTAGGGATCACAGCGTGGCCTGTCAAAAAGAAACAGAAAAATAATAAAGCACTGTTTACATAGACCACATCCTCTCTGGATCTGTGTGTCTGAGTGAAACGAGTCCAAATCGACGCAGCACAGAGAATGAAGCAACAACTCGAGCTTAAAGGAGTCATTTATGAACCAGTTGAGTACTTCAGAGAACTTTAGAGAAACAGTTTCATGCCTTAGTTGGCATAAATACAAACATGGACTAGGTAAGAAGGTTCTGCATTAAAAATAACAGTAATCTTTTTTTATTAGAAATATTTTTGTTTTGGAATATGGAATTGGACAGCAACACTATCCACAATGACTCTTTACATTAATTAGAGTAACATTTATTTTCCCTTCGGGATAAATAAAGTATTTTTCAGTTGAATTGAATGACCACCGTAGTCTATGATTTTTGTGCTGAACTCTAAGCTCAATCATGTACCTGGACTTTTTTAATTGCTGAATCGACCTCTCTCTAATGACACGTTTTCATGCGTCGTGAATGAAAACCCATGAGTCTCACTGACATGTTGAGTCAGTGAGACTCAACATGTTTCAGAGCTGCTTCAGCACTTAGCTTAGGCCTTTTCCAGACCACTCAACAGGTGAATAAATGATATTTAAAGTGAACAAAAATCATTCTTCAGATCTTACAGCATGCTGTTTGTGCATTGATTAAACAAAAAGTTTCAAACACGGCCGCCACTGTTTTGCAAAAGTATTGACACCCATTTTTCACTTTACGACCAATTTCTGTTTTACTTGCACTTGACCAACACAAAGTGTAAACAGAAGGATGTGATATATGATAAAAATCCATCAAAAGCTGCCTATTTAATCTGAGTTTATCACCTGATTTTCTATAAAGATTTCAGAGTTTAGAGTAAAAATCACAGAATTACGAAGGACAAGGAACACGACGCACAAGTCAGGGAGAATGTTGAGTTCAGGTTTAAAGCGGGGATGGGCTCTAACACACTATGCTTAGCTTTAAACATCTCACAGAAGACTGCTTATGGTACACAAATGGAAAACACAAATTCAAACTACAGTCAGCAGTACAGCCGAATGGTTAAGATCAAAGCATATTAAAGTGTTAGAATAGCTCTGTTCAGATCTAAATCCAATTCAGAATTTATGGCTCAAGCTGAACATGTTTATTGGCAGGAATGAGCCGGAGCTAAGGAGCAACGGCTGAATGTTTCAGCATGTAGATGTGTAAAGCTCACTCTAAAACACCCTCAGCTGTTAGGGCTGTGAAATGTGCTTCCACCAAGTATTGAATCAGGGAGGCTGGTAGTAAATGTAAAGCACACTTTTAAGCCTTTTATTAATATAAAAAAAATATGCAAACAGTTTATTGGGCTTCATCCTTTTACTACTATACACATAGTATGGCTCTGATATATACAAAAAACATAGTTAAAGGGGAATGAATGATTTAGTATTTTGCTGTCGTTTCTGGAGCTGAAGATGAACAAAAATAAATTCGGCAACAATTTTTGGAAAATAAAGGAAACACAGACATCCCGATGTGAAGCAGGATCTGCCTTCTTAAACGTGCTCTGGACAACAACAAACAAGGAAGAACATTAAAATGTAAGGGTGCAGATTTGACCTGATGTCCTGCCTCCTGTGTGATCCCCCCCCCTGCCACTCCAGATTATCTTCAGAGTGCGATGCCAGCTGAGAATCTCCTGCTGTAAGTCAGTTCTGACCTGATTCTCAAAATATTCACCAATGTGAAACGGTTTTCCTGTCTGTTAGGACAGAAACTGTGACTGAACGAACACAGGCATCACTACGCTAACGTACAGCAGAAACTCTGTTTGTGTTTGTCATCTTTGATGCAATATATTTTTGCTGTTTTATGCTACATAAGTAGCATGTTTATGCTTTAGCAAATCAATTAAAGTCAACGAGTTCTTCTGACAGCAGCAATCACATTTGTTTTTTTCAATTTTTTCACTCTCTCATTAACATTAATGGCGAAACAACAGAAAAACCTTTTTCATTTACCTCCAAAGCTCAGACAATTAACTTTACGAGTCGATGCTAATTTATACAGAACAAGTACAAAGACTCTATGGAGGCAACTAATGTCTCACACCGTCATCCTGTCTACACTCTAATTATTCCCAGTCTACTCTGAATGGACCAGAGGAAATGCCAAGCTGCTGACTTTCATATTATGTAACCGTCTCCCCTCAATATAATGACTGCAGTAAAGGTGAAAAGATGTATATTTATGTCACATTTTTCTCATGTTAAAAATGACAGGATTTAAGATGAGAAACAAAAGAAACAGGCAGAAATCAACCGTTGCTGGATGCGTACGTGTGTTTATGTGAAAACTCACCCTCAAACGACTGGAAGATGATGGGCTCCAGGAGGTCCTGGTACTCCTTCACCTGTGCCTTATTTCCTCTGAACACACCTTAAAGAGACAGGGACACATTTCGGACTGGATGGTGAGGGTACATGCTCTGGGCTGTGAGACAGATGGTAATCCCAGAGCTGAGTGTTTGTACTACTGTTTTTGACTGAATTAGTCCTCACAACATGAATAATAAGTTTATGCACACTCGCATTGTGTCAGTGTCATTGTATTAAGAAGACAAACGCCCAGTTTCCATAATGTGGATTTTTTTTTTTTTAGAGTTAGGACAAGACAGGAAGCTTGTAACTTATACTGAGATGTTGAACGGTTTTGTGCAGATATGTGAATCTGTTGAGTTTCTGAGTTAAACTCTTGCTCCAGCCATGGACTACGATGGATTTGACTAGACCGTAAAGAAGCAAACCTCTGTACTTGAACTATAACCGCTTTGTGGAGCAGCGGTGTCCACACATTTTGCCACATGCAAAAACTTGATTTTTAACCCTTTAACTGTCACCTTGAAAACACTTTCCTGTTATCCGATGGGCCATGGGACAGGTGAGGGGTTTTAATAAAAAAAGAAAAAAAAAAAAACTAACTTCATTGTTTTTTTGTTTGTTTTTATATTTCTATGCTCAGTAACAAAATAAACAAGGAATATTATGAAAGAAACAAATTGGTCTAGTTTTTGTAGAAAATGGATTTGTAATTCCTGCAAGACTTGAAATATACGTATTTAACTTCTATTAAATTTCTTTTACATATTTATTGAAATTATAAACAGTCTGAGACGGATAATCAATGAAAAAGAAAAGAAAAAAAAATTGAGCCCCTCCACCTTCACCCAGTGCTCCCAGTACTCACTAACAATAACCAATAACGCCCACAGACTTTGGACACCCCTGGTGTAGAGCCTTAAAGCGATGCAGAAAGTGTATGACTCTTTGTTTTTGAAAAAAACAAAACAAAAAAAAAACATCTTTCTTACTTCTATGTTTTAAGAATCAATTCTAGTTTCTTTTTTTTTTTTTAATGTCTCTTCAAAATAAACCAAAATGTAATTTTCTTTCAAAAACACTACAAGCAGGTTTTTCTCTCTCGTCCCATTGAGGCATCATAGCAGCAGCGGCGAAGAGACTGAGGCTTACCGTCAATCATCATGTAGATGAAAAACATGGGAAACTCGCATTCGATTCCATCAAAGAGCTGCAGAAACACACAGAGAGAAGGAATTAGATTGCGTTCTTGTTTTACAAAGCGTCCAGCTTGAACTGAAAGCAGTAAAACTTCTTAGTGTGAAACGGCAGGGAGCAAAGAAACACACAGAAAACATGTCATTCCTTAATGCTCTCCAAGATTTCTTTTTCTTTGTATTATTGTCGTTTTAGGCAACTCTGTTGCTGGAAAAGTGAAGATTTAATTCCCCACGTCAAAAACAGCAATACACCTGCATTATATACATTTGTTACTGTCCCTGAGATGGTTGAATCCTCAGTGTGATGGTATGAAGAGAAAAAAGAAGGCTGTTTTGTTATATGGACCTTGCATATGCAGCATTCTGATGATGGACAATGAATCGGGGATACAGGTCAATAATAACCCACATTTCAAAGTCAATAAAAGATCTCAAAACAAAAGTAGTAAACACAAAAACAATTTCACACCCTGGAAACGTGGAGCTATAAATAAAAATGACCAATCGTACACTTTTAATTAAGGCATTTGATTTAATTAAACTCGGGCACTTCAGGGGCAACCCCCGCACTGATTTGCTGTCGTCTTAATGCAACAAAGCCTGGAGGGAGAGCATGTGGCAGTGGAACGAGCCCTTATAGCATAAACCACGACTCTACGACCAGCCTTACCCCAACCAGGCATTCTGCTGCAGGCAACAACACACACATTTATTGAAAATCCATCCTGGAGATAATCATGATAGCACAAGCATTCCAACACCTGGATAAAAAACACGTCAAACTGATAGAACTAGTGGTGAAGAGTTGGGCCGATATCTGGCATTAATATGTCTGTTGTGGCCAATAACCAATAATTACTGATGATATATCAGAAAAGTATTCGCACCCCTCTGCATTCATCTGGACTGTCCTTCTGAATTGTCATTTCTATGTGGTGGTTTTTGGAGGAGCAAAGAACTTAAATAGGAGCCTGTAGCAGCCAAAACTGTTTTTTTCCCCAACCTCACATTGGTTAGACCTGACTAATACACATAGCCTTTAGCATAATACTGCAATCAGTGCAAATAAAATAGGCCGTAATTTTTAATAGGTGGCTAAGAAAATTGTGAAGGTCACCTGACATGACCACTGAGTTAACCAACAACAAATACAGGAGTAGATATGGACAGTTATTGTATTATTTGTCATTATCAGGGAAAAAAAAAATTACAGTTGTGAAGATTAACTCGTTAACCTTGCTTTAATTCACATATTTGTACCATTAATATTTTTGACGCCACATTAACACACGGGCTTCTGTACTTTTTGAACATCAGCTGCCCTGTAGTTTGGATGTCATTTCCTTTTTCTGTTTCAGCCGTTTTTTCTATGGAGCTAATCTTCTGGTTTTTAAAAGAGTGCAGCATCGTTGTGGCGCTCAGAGCGCAGGAACAACCCCAAAATTATTTTACTGTTGTTGACGAAACAACGCAGCAAAGCATAATTTTACATGTAGCTATTCATGACTGAAACAGAACTAAAAAGCTACAAATAATCAAAAAAAAAGAACAATCATACATACAAAAGAGCAAAAGGCCTGAGAATTGAGCCCATGTACTGCCTATTACATCCCGTTTTAATCAATCGACAGCCCTAATAAAAACACTTATTAAATCTTCTTTTTTTTTTTTTTTTGCATTTTACAATAAATTATTCATGATTAATTCACAGCAACAGTGTAATTAATCTGATTAAGCATTTTAAGGAGTTGACATCCTTAAAATTTTCTTACACAGAAATAAGATTTGTGATTTATCGTAACACTGATAAACTTCAACCGACCGTTTATGCAAATTCCCAAAAACAGTCAAGATAATGGATGTGACTTTTCTCCCACTGCGGATTCCAACAAGCCAAGAAGAAAGATGTTTGATCGAATGCAAGCCGGACGTCCAGGAAACTTTAACATAATCAAGTTTATTTGTGCGGCACATTTCAGCAACAAGGCAGTTCGAAGTGTTTTACATCATAAAAACAGAACTAAGTCAACAACTATGAAACAGCAACAGGCATCACATTTTGTCAAGTGCCACTGTTAAAATCGTCAACAAACATCAAGTATGTTGGTCAATGTTCCATTGTTCATGGTGCAAAGGAAACTCTAAGCACTTGGGTTTTTAGTCTTTATTTGAAGGAACTCAGTGTTTTGGCTGTTTTGCAGTTTTCTGGAAGTTTGTTTCAGATTTGATGTGCAGAGAATCTGAATGTTTGGTTCAAATCAAAAACAAGAAAAAAAAAATGGCTCTGGTAATAACATGACACCTAAAATTGCATTAAATAAAAACCAAATGTCATAAGATCAAAACAATAGTCATGATTATTGTTTTGATTATTATTTGATTATTTAGTTAGTACAGACTGCAGACAGGTGTGTTCACACGTACATTCCTTGTTACCGTCATTTGTTCTGATTATCTTTGCACGCCTGTCTCTGTCAATCCTCTCCACACCGATGGAAGATAACATAGATTAGATCTTAATGCAGAAACAAACGTCTAATGGAGCCGACACACGCCGACGCCGTCACCGCCACTCCACGGATGCCTCTGTCTGAGCGTGCTTCTTTAAACGCTCTGTGTCTTCATGCTGCCATTACGCAGATCTGCTGCACCTCAAGCTGCTTTTGCAGCGACAGAGGGAGGAGAAATGAGGGGAAAATGATAGACAGGAAAATGCATAACAACGCACAGAAACAGGGGAGGCTGGTTAGCGGCGGTGGGGGCAAGGCAGCCGCTCAATGAGGCCCGTGCTTTTTCGCCCTTTCAGGCTGTAAACACGCAGCGTTCCCTCGTGTTTTGTGCTTGAGCAGCCTGACTGATTGGTAAAACTGTCTGTCACCGAGGCAGCTGCTGCTCTCAGTGAGCAGACAGGAAGTGCAGGCGTCTGCCCCCGCCGTGAATTCTCTCTGAACGCCAACAACAACAGCTTAAATAGATGTTTCTGCAGGGACACCTGGTCTACCTGCGACCCCTCGCCCTCCAGACTGTCTGCACTCCCACAAACCTCTAAACCATGTCACCGTCTTCTCACTACAGGGTTAGGAAATCTAATCCATAGTAACCCCTCCAGTTGAGTATTAGTACTAGAAAGTCACTCTGCAGTAATATTTCCAGACCTTTCACTGAAGAAAATACAACGTTTTCGACTCAAATCAACCCATGTACATATTAAAGTATATACACTACAACTCTAGATGAAGAGGAAACAGCAGATTGTGTGTGTACATATGGAACGTTTTGTGTGTTTTCTCGTCTGAATGAAGGTGTGAAGGAGCCTGAAGAACTGTTGGATAATTCGGAGCCTCAGAGTCTTTTTATCCTATTAACTGCAGGATTAAATGCAGCTAATTGCAAAGTGGTTCAGAGTCGGCGCCTCGTGAGTGCCCACTTCGGCAAGTCGAGGGAGCGCCTTCATCGTCTGTGACTTTTTCTTTTTGTTAATTACTGTGCGGTTGTGTTGCGGTTCGGCTTTAGCTTGCAGTCAAGAGCGACCAAAAAACGTGAAGTCTTTACTCAAAGCTCCCAACGGTTTCAGAAACTTATGTTTACGCACGGTTAGTTTGTCAGCTAAGACTCAAAGGAGACTCGTGCTATGAATTCAGATGTTTAAATTTGGCTGACAGTGAAAAACAATTTGAAAAGATTTGTTTGGCACGTGTTGCCGCAGTGCTATATATATAGTTCATAACATAAAACAACAATTCCTAAATGTTCTTTCTGTAAACACCATCTGATCTCCTGTCTGACCGATGCAGTGAACTTGAAGAGCAACCCTGGTCTTAGCTCAGTGACAGAAGCTCTGCGGCTGACGCCATGCTTTTGTTTTGCATTGCGTCTCTTCTGTCTGATTGGATCACGCCGTCCCTTACTGAGCGGACGATGACGTGAACACTAGTTGACGTCGACTCAAAATGTACGTGTCAGATTTGCAAAAGGACAAGAAACTCACTGGTGCTTAAACATGAGCAGATGTTCGCTGAGAAGGAGTCAAAGTAAGATGTTGGGAAACAGGAAGGAGCTTATAAAAGAGTCAAGAAGGCCACCTAAATTTTAGGATTATACTTCTCAGTATATTTTGAAATACAAAGTATGTTTAAAAGTGAAAAAAAAACAAAAAAAACCCAGAATATTTTTACTAAAATAAACGTTTATATCGCACAGATTTTTTTGCGTTGATTTTGAATATCTCTGAAGACCTGAGTTTAATCAATTATCACTAAAACCACTACTAAAACTTTAACTAGGCCCTGTTTGATGGATGATTTGCTTTTAGAGGAAATCTGCAGGACGACCTCTAAGTTCAAACTGCCACAGGTCAGGTTCAAAGGTCACAGTTTTGGTTTAAGCTTACAAACTAAAGCATGTGACCCGTTCCATTAAACCACACATCCTGTTTTATGATGACTGAATGTAAATTTTAGACATTTTATGTTTTTTGTTCAGACTTATAAGCTAATTTCTGAGTTTGAGTCATTTTTCCATTACCTTACCCTTTCAGATGACGGATTATTAGTTTGAGACACTCAAAGCTGGAATAACAGAATCTTGCTTTAAAACTTGCCCTTTCTTTTGCACTTTACAATGATGTGCTACTTTGTGTCGGGATGTCTCATAAAATCCCTATTCAGATCAAATTCTTCAGTGTTTTTCTTTCTTCGTGTGTTTGTATTTATTTCATGTATTTGATCTTCTGCCTATTTCCATATTTATGCTGATTCTCAGGTTAGATACCAAATTTCCATTGTCCTTGCTCTCTACCTGTACATGTGCAACAACAGTGAAGATGAATCTGATCTAATCTAATGTCGGGATGTCGCACAAAAATCACACGTTTGTGCTGTAACAAAGTGTACAAAAGTTCAAGGGAGACGAGAGGCATTTTGTTCTGATTATCAGAAGAATTTTTCAATCATTGAAAACTGAAATGGAACTGAAATGCCTGCTGTTCTTAGTGACTGTCTCTTTTAGCCTCAGTTTTTCATAGCAAATGATTCATCCTGTGCGGTAAACAGCTGGGTGTGTTGTTTTGGTGTGCGTTTCTGTTTCTTGTAAAGCTGCAGGTTTCCACCAGGGGGCGTAGCTGAGCCAGATGCTGCTGCACACCTGCTCCTAATCAGCCCACCAGCAGGAGCTTAAGAGCCTGGCTGTCGGTTTCTGATTCGACGCCTCCGTCTCAACCCATGTGGTGCCTCTAACCCTGTGAGCAATTCCTCGTTGTTAACTCAACTCTGCGCTGACCTCGTTCCTCCGGTTACCGCCCGAGCTCCCTCCTGGAGACGAGATCTGATCCTCCAGGATTTGCTCAACCTGTCCGCCCTTGAATCCTCCTCCGTCAGCTCCTCACTTCTCTCTGGATTCAAACAATCCTGTTCAACCAGTAAGATGATCGTTTCCTGAATCTCACCTTGAGACGTTCATCCTACTGCTGCGCTCTCGGAGTTAAACCCCCGCTGGACCAGAAAGGACCAGAAATCTACACAGCTTCCTGTATTTTAATAGATCTGCCAAACTTTAGAACCGTTTCCTGAGAGTTTTCGTATGTGGGTCAGAAGTTACCATAAAACATGGCATCAGCATGAAAGGGACTGTCTTTTTATCGTATGACTACGTAAAATCAACACCTGTTAAGTAGGGGTGTAACTATACATTGATATGTACAAATTAAATGATTCAAGATATGATTCAAAATGTTAATTTACATTATCAAGTTTAGGATGTCCTTTGTTTTGAAATTTTGAACTTTTATTTCAATGCCTGTAGGAACTTGGAGAGAAAATGATATTAAATGTTTTTGTGAGTTGAAATAGATGTAATTGACTGCATTAGATAGGCATAATATATCACAGATTTGTGAATTATAGTGAATCAAAATCATGTCGTCATACTTTGTGATACTGGCAGACATCGTACCGTCATTTAAACAAATCAATGTGTCGTGATAAAGCAGGTGATTTACTCCCCTACCATTAAATAGTGAGGTACAATCTGGTATGTTTTTAAAATCCACTTAAAAAATAAACTGGAAACGCTTATTTCCTGTTTATTCAGGAAATAAACTAATATGGAAAAATTACAAATCCATACGTGCTGCGTCCCATTAACCATAAAATTGCACAACTTAGAATTATGAAAATAAATTAGCTTGATGGAAACAAAACAATAAAAAAAAGAAACTTGCATTTTTTGATCAAACGTTTTTGAGCTGAAGTGATTTTTTTGAAATTTGTATATTTTGGAAACACTTTTTTGCATGAGCAAAGTGATCAAAAACCAGATGTTTCTACTGGCAGGAATGATGAAGAAGACAACAGGAAGTGGCATGAGGATGATGGCTTTAGATGAATTATCACATGAACAAATTAATTTACGTGTTATTTTAATTGCTTTTCTTATTTAATGGGAACACAACAATTGCACAATTGTTTTTTTTTTATTTTGTTGGTTTTTTTGTTTGACATTAGCGAAATATCAACAAAGTTTTGCTAACATCTGTGATGGAAACCCACAAATGACTTATGTGGGTGTGGCAGCAGGTCTGGTGGTGGAATAGGTTGGCCACAGACCCAGAGGTTCTCGGTTCAAACACCACTTCCTCTCTCCCAAGGAAGGCATTGGCTGTAGTACCACGACAACCCAACGGTGGGAGCAGCCAAAAGGACAACAACAACTGTGTTGTCCTTCTGGACAACCATTTAACATAAATAGAAATCCCACCTGGAGTCCTAACACTCACCTTCATCTCAGCAGGTTTGTAGTAGCGGCGGTTCTTGTCTTCGTTCGCCGTGCGGTAGCCGTCGCGCAGGAAACGCTTGAAGCCATATTTGCCTCGTAGCTTCCGGACGATCTTGTCGAGCGTTTGGCTGTAGAGAGCGTCGTCATCGACCGCAAAGGCCGGGTAGCTGATGGTCGGGAGCAAGGCGGCGTCGGTGTTCTGTCAGGGAGACGAAACACAGCAAATCGCCGACAGAGTCTCAACTTAACACAGCATCATAAGTAGGGATGTGACTGATTATTTTAGTTATCGATTACTCCATCTATTATTTTCACAACTAATTGGATTCTGCAGCTTTTTTTTTAAATGTAACCTCAGCAGCTTGTTTTATATAACAGATTCAAAATGCAAATACGTAAAATCAATTCCTTTTTCAAATAATAAAACATTTTTTTATGTAAAAAAAATAAATTAATAAAATCTCTTTAGTGTATTCTTGCTGCGACAGACTGGCGACCCGTCCAGGGTGACCCCGCCTCTCACCCGGAACTGGAGAGGCACCAGCAGCCCTCCTGACCCCACTAAGGGACATGGATGGATGGATGGATGGATGGATGGATAGTGTATGCTTGATCATCAGCAGCTAAAAATAATACTTATAACATCAAAATGTGAAAATCTTAGTCCCAACATCAACACATCATAGAGCTGATCTGTTGATTACTGTTGGATTATCAGATCATTAACTGGATAAGAAAAGGTGCTTAATTGGAGATTTTTCTTTATTTCTTTTTTTTACAAAATTTGAACCAGATCAAACTAAAACTATGTCACTTGATTAAAAAAAGATAATAATATTACTAATACTCATTAAAAAAAATGTAAATGATATTTGTTGTCAAGTTTTGGCTTTTGCTCTGAGTATGTTGTTGTTTCAGCAACTGGTCTTTTATAAGTCAATATACTCCAGTTAGCGATTAATCTATTACTAATTTAGTTGACGATTGTTTCAATATTTGATTCATTACAATTAATCCTACTAAATGTTTCAGCTCCCATTATAAGTCAGCACTAATAAAGGCTAAACATATTTCTGTATAATTTTCTTCCAAATGGTCAAACCGCATCTGACTAAACTGTAACAGAACCGCTCATTAGGAATAAACAACGTCATTTGACTTAAGAGGCCAATATGACTAGACGGCGTATTGAGCAGGACAAAAAAAAAAAAGAAGTAAAACCATCCGTCACAGAGAGCAGCCAGGAATATTTTCACTTCATCAATCAGGCGCGGATTTCCAAAAATAAAGCTCCTGCGTTTTCTTAATGAATAGACTCGGCTGCCTGGACAATAAGTTTCCTCAGAGCTGCTAAACGACTGCGTCTCTCTCTCCAGGTCGACTTGATGCTTCTTTGTGTTGGATTCTGTCTCAATTTGCGCTGATCTTTGCAGGAACAAAGACCGGGGCAGAGGCATTTAGCCCCGGCCCTTTTATCTGACATCTCTTTACAACTCCAGTGTGCATATTGACAAAGCAAACCGCTTGGCTACAGTCGCTCGACAAAGAGCAGAGCAGAACCTCGTACGGGCGACCGAATATTGAAATTGGATCTTTTGACGCACAACAAGCAGCACCGATATGGTATTAGTATCATTATCTTGACATAATCCTGCAGTGTTGCAACCCCTCCGGTACTTCCTCCCCCTTAATGTCAGCCTAACATGGCTGAAACGGCCCTCTGATCCTCTAATTACACTCATTTGATTCCTCCAATACTGACGGGTGGCTTTCCTGGCCGACACACTCAGCACTCACACGCCCTCACACACGCACAGATACATACAGATGTGATCACTGAAGTGGCTGCAAGAGGTGGAGTGGCAAAAAGGACCTACTATCTTTTCCTGATTCCGTTTCATCTCCCTCCCCCCCATTTGCCGTGAGGCCACCTCTCACTTTCAGAAATCTTTCTGAACGCAGAACAATCAGCAGCACAGGTGGCGTAATGATCAGCTACAAGGGAGAAACGCAGCTCTAAATTGAAGTTTAGAATCGACAGGGGGGTGTGGGTTCGTCTGATGTGTGCGATTAGCCTTTGACGTGTGTGGGGGGTGCGTGGGTGTGTGTGGCAGGCTACAGTTTAGGCGAAAACGGTGGGACGGCTGTCTTAAAATGAGCAAATGTAGATTTGGCTTTTCACAGAGAATCACTCCACAGTGCTGCTGAAAGTGTTACATGAAAGTAGGGTTGGGCGTGCATCGTATAGTTTGTCATTTATCGTGACAATAATAAAAATTTGTATTTATTGTTGCCACTATAAATTCCTATCGATGATGCTTAAACCCCCAAAACTGTCCGTACTGTCGGGAGTGTTAGCTTGACTATTTTCTCAAGAAAAATGATCAATGACAGAATCAAAACTTAATAGACTTGAAAATATGATTACATGTAGTTAATATATGCAGTTTAGTGATACAAATCATGCATAATGTGACTGGAGTCCTACAAAATGAATTGACAAATTGGCATGATTTTCCAAGTAAAAAAAAATTTAATTCAACGTCCCTTTTATCGCAATCACAATAATGTCCCAGAATTTTTGCAATAAAACTTTAAGTGTAAATTCGCCCCACCACTACATGCACAGTCATTCTGTTTTACCCTGACGAGACTGACACAGGGGGAGAATCAGGCATTAGCACGGCAGCAGATATGCTGTAAAGATGTATAATTATCTAAATAATTTATTTTCAATATTAATGGAAAAGCTACTCAGCAATGCAGCAAAAGAAGTCTGCGTGGTGTAACTTTTTTTCTGCATTAGTGAAACGACTTTTCATGTTTTTTTTCCCTTGCATAAAACACACACTGATGTTTTTCTGTTTCCACCACCTGCAGAAAGAGGGAAAAGAAGGTCGAGTTAAGTCCTAAAAGAGCCCTCCTGTAGTCAGCACTCAGTCTTCCTGCTGCTAATGCTAAATTAATTATCGTTCAGCAGGATGTTTTTGGAGTCGTCAGCACAGAGTCTACAATGTCTGTTTAGCTGGCTACCAGCAAGCCAAGTGTCAGTCTGCCTATGCTCTGCGTAGCTGCCATCATATTAATAACGAGGCGAGTTGCCTGAAGCAGTTCGTGATTGTTTGCATTTTGTCAAAAGCATAAGAAGTGATGAAACTTGTCTGTTAACCGGAGCTGGTTGGAAACGACAGGATGAGGGATGATCTGGAGGGAGAAAACAGGCAGCTGGATTTGTTCATGTAAATATAAAGCGATTAATGGACATTTTTGTCAAAGGTAAAAGCATAACCCTCTACACAGTGGTGGTGTTTCACAGATAAATATACGCTCCTTTACTAAAGGGCGGTGTTTATGCAAAATTTACTTTTTTAAAAAGTTTTATCTCATGTCACATCACTTCCGTATCAAAAACATCCCTGGAGTTTTGCTTTATCTTATTCATATATGTTTGAGAAATCCTTTAATCTCCTGTGGCAGCCATTAGGTTACAGCTTAACACAGTCATCCAAAACTGCATATTTCTCTGAAGCCTGACGCTTCATCCCCCAGTCAACCTCCCACCTCACAGGGAACCCCTCTCCACTCAGCTCCTTCAGACTAGCGGCAGCAGCAATTACCTAATACCTGGAGGAACGACGCGTCTGCTGAGCTCTTCATGTGAACCATAACGCTCCTAAAAACGAGCTTTATTTTTGGAAATCCGCGCCTGATTGATGAAGTGAAAATATTCCTGGCTGCTCTCTGTGACGGATGGCTTTTTAACTTCTTTTTTTTTTGTCCTATACAGAAATATGTTTAGCCTTTATTAGTGCCGACTTATAAACGGCATTATGGAAAAGCACTGCTGTGATGAAGGGGGAGTGTCCCAAACGGCAGGAGGTCCTTATGAGACGAAGCCCAATTTTACGGCTTTGATACAAACTTAAATTTCTTTTGCTATGACTCCAATAATATTGATTAAAAAGGAAAAAAAATCGGACTTTTTGAATATTTAAAAATATTTTTACTAAACTGTGATGATGTTAACTATGTTGTGATTATTATGTACAAATTTGTCAGATTGTTGCATTCCTATTTACATTACATTATGTGCTGCTGTTGTGGGGAAAGGAGCTGAACAACAGTCAGACATTCAAATCTTCACAATAAAATTCGGGGTGCACTACTATGAAAAATTGGGCTGATGTCAATATCAGTAAATAACCAATATTTACTGATATTGTATATACATTACAATAACTTTTATGTTGTTTTGACACCTTAAGAACATTGGTGTAGGGCTAAACTTCCCATAATCCTGTACTGCATCACTAATGCAGACACATGAAAAAACGCAGACATGACAACTAGTTGAAAATAAACATTGGTTATTATTATCAGAGCCTGTTTTACTCATCAGACCGATCCAAAAATCTTAAATATCTACAAACATGGACCGATACTGACAGTAATGCTGACTTATCAGTTCACAATCTAAATGTTGTGATTTGCTTGTTAATTGGTGAAAAACAAGACATTTCTAATGATCCCGAGAGAGAATGATGAAGATCTAGAATTTTCTCCGTAGAACCTGAGAGACGGGCTGATCCAGGAGTCATCAAACTGTGATGGGAGATATAATCCTCACACCCGTCACACTGTGTGACATAAGTGAAGGTCTGAGTCGTCCTCAGCTCCTCTGCTGGGGTCGGTGTTCTGACTGAGGGGTTCGTGGACTGACTCACATGTGAGCGAGACTCTCTGGGCAGCAGGGAGCACAGGGTCTGTCGGTTCCTGTTGTGGGCGTCCAGATCCACAAATATCACCGACCAGGAGCAGCCCTGCAGCGGGGGCAAGAAACAACAACAACAAACAAAACAGCACAGTTACTTAGGAAATGTTCATGCTTCATAGGCAAAGTGGCAGCTAATAGTGTAACTTCCAGTCTGAACGCGCACACCCACATTCACACTTGGCAAGTCATCCATCATTTATCTGAGAAAAGAAAGAAAAAAAAAGAAATAAATAAATAAAACCACTTGGCTGTAAAGCCCTCAACTTCTCACCTCATGCTTCCACACATCAAAACACGCCGTTTTCCCTGCAAACTCGGGCGGATATTTCTGGCTTGCATACTTGTTTGAAGTTGAACGTGGGAGTGTTTGAACAGCGCAGGACTGATAGTTATTTTATCACTTCAAAAATCCTCGCAGGGAGATGAAGTGCAACAACCACAACGTCGGCTGTTCATCCGCTACACTTAAATATCTTTAGGAAACGGAGGAGGAGGAGAGGAGAAGAGGGGAGTAAAGCTGTTCAGGTTGGTTTTTTTTGTTTTTTTTAAGTGATCAGACCTTCCCGGCTCCAGTCCGCTTCATCAGCTGTGCTCACATAAAAGCAACCGAGTCACCCCTGCAACCTGCTAAGCAGTTTTTAATGCAAGTCTTATGCATAATGTATGAATATTGCTAGAATTTGTTTTTCTTCCCCCAAACAGGTCTGGGCTTTTAGTCAAATCAGCAATCTTTCCTTTAGCAATCTGCAGAGTGCCGAGTGCTGCTGGACAGACATGGAGGCAGCTGAGCGACATGCCAGTGAAAAATAAAATCGGTTTAAAGCAGAACAGAATTATATACATCTGTAGAAGTATCAGTGAACACATTCAGACCTGAAAAGGCAGGTTCATATATATGACTGGGACTAGACAGGCAGCAGGGATATGAACCAGCATGCACGTCCATCATTTGTGTCTATTTTCTACGAATGTTTAGTGTTATATAGTGTTATAGCTTTTCCCCCATGCTTTGAAAACAGCAGTTATCAAACCACTGATAAAAAAGAACAACCTGGACAAATTGCTACTGCAGAATTACAGGCCGATCTCCAACCTCCCATTCATCAGCAAAGTTATTGAAAAAGCTGTTTTTGAGCAGTTAAATAACTTCCTAACGATAACCAACCGCTTTGACTCCTTCCAGTCTAGTTTTTGTGCTCACCACAGCACAGAGACTGCCCTTGTAAAAGTGTTCAATGATATCTATATAAATACGGACTGTGGGAGAACCACAGTGCTGGTTCTGTTGGACCTCAGTGCAGCTTTTGACACTGTTGACCATGACATCTTACTGAATCGACTGGAGAGTTGGGTCGGACTCTCCGGTCCAGTGCTCAACTGGTTTGAGTCTTACATAAAGAACAGGGATTTCTTTGTTTCAATTGGAAACTTCTCATCAAAGAGGTCAAAGATCACATGTGGGGT